>CAUYUJ010017892.1:70000-133290 GCA_963575745.1 Prorocentrum cordatum
GAGAGCCCCAAGAGGGGCCCAAGAAGGCCCAAGACGGCCCCAAGATCGCCCAAGAGGCTTCCAAAGAGCGCTCCAACACGTCCCCAAGACGCCGTTTGAGAGCCTCCGAGGGGGGGACCTGAACTGAGGACCCCCGCTCTTTTTGAACAATGGGGCCCAAGACGGGCCCGAGAGGCCTCCCAGCCTCTCCTGAAGATTCTCCACCCCGCCCTTTTTGGCCCAAGATGGCTCCAAGAGAGCCCTAGATAGCCCAAGATGGCCTCCAAAATGGCCCAAGATAGCCAAGCATGGCTCAAGATAGAGCCTCCGACAGATCTCCAAGAGGCCTCAAGACAGCCTGAATATGGCCCAACATAGCCGAGCATGGCTCAGAATAGCTTCCGACAGCCTCTAGCCGAGCATGGCTCAGGATAGCCTCCAAGAGGCCTCGGGAAAGCTGGCAATCAATTCTGGACGGGCCGGTGGGGATACGCGAAGCGTCAAGAATTGAGAGGAAAGTCGGCGGCCGCATGCTGGAGGACGGGATGCTGACCTGGTAGAAGCTGGGAGTCCCGCGAGCGAAGCGGCAACACGATAGTGAATGAGAGATGTGGCCGGCGCCTCGGCGAGAGCACGGGTCCCAGTGAAAGCTGTCTTCTGTTTCCGTCGTTTGCCCTCCCCTCCTCCTGCTCCTCCGTGCCCTCCTTCCGTCTTCCTGGGGCCCCTCCTGTTTCTCGCAATCCTCACCGTTCCTTCCTCTTCCTCCTTTTTCTCCTCCGTCCCGCCTCCTGGTCCTTTTCCTTCTCTGCCACGCGGGCCCATTCGGCGCGCGGGCCAGCCGAGCCAAGGACGACGGCGACGATGACAACGACGACGGCGGCGACGACGACTCCCTGAAAAACTTGACCTCCGAACCTGTCCAGGAGCAGGAGGATAAAGAGCCGGAGGAGGAGGAGCAGCAGAAGGAGGTTGGGACAGGGGAGCTGGTGATAGCAGTCTGGGGTCTGGGGTATGTTTTAGTTCTCGCGAGTGTTCCGTGGGCTCCTGAGACGAAAGGAGAACTGCGCATCAAATTGTGGTTCCCCGGACCCTGGAAGCCTGTCGTGGGCCCTCTTCGGAGCCCCCTTGGTCTGTCTTGGCACCCCTGGTTGCTTTTGGGGAGCTTGTGATAAGAGTATACGGTCTGGGGCTTTTGACGAGGCAGCGGAGGAGGAAGACAACGAACTACAGGAGGAGCAAGAGGAGCAGGAGGATAAAGAGCTGGAGGAGGAGGAGCAGCAGAAGGAGGTTGGGAGGAGATTTCCGAAGAGTTGGTGTCGAGAGTTAGGTTGGAACCTTCTTGGACTTTCTTGGGGATGTCTTCAGAGCCTCGAAGGAGGAGGTTTCCGAACAGTTGGTGTCGAGAGTTAGGTTGGAACCTTCTTGGACTTTCTTGGGGATGTCTTCAGAGCCTCGAAAGAGCAGCTGGAGGAGGATCAGGAGAAAACCTCCTGAGAAAATGAGTATCAGTTTTCGTATCCCGGAGTCGGTGGAGGCAAATGAGGAGAGGGCGATGGAGGAGGAGGAGGAGGAGGACGAGGAGGAGGAGGAAGGCGACGAGTTCGAGGGAAGAAGGAGGTTGAGGAGGGGATGAGGGGCAGAGAGGGGGAAACGGAGGAGGAGGAGGTAGAGAAGGACGAGAGATGGGCTGTCGGACGTCCGAGTAGGTCATGCCGAGAGTTATCTTGGAACCCTCTTGGGCTCTAGTGGGGATGTCTGCAGGGCCTCATGTGCCGTCTTGGGGCGAGGTTGAGAAGAACTAGGGGCGATGGGGGGGGCCGCTCAGGTCAATCAGAGTGTAAAGAATTTGACGGCTCTAAGACTGAGTGGAGCTCCTGTTGGTGCTTTTGTATACCATCGGAGGGCCTTCTTGGGCTGTCCTGGGGCCCTCGTGGGCTGTCTGGGGGGGCTTGGGCCGTCCTGGGGCCGTGTTGGGGCTCTCTCGGGCCCTCTCTGAAGCATCCCGTGACTCTGTTGGAGCCCTCTTGGGGGTCTTTTAGGGGTCTCTTGGGCGCTCCCTGGCTTTCTTTGCGCTTTATTGACCCATCTTGGGGCCCCATTGGGCCGCCTGGAAGCCATTTCGGGGCGACCTCGGAAGCTCGCAGATCATTATTGGGCCGTTCGTGGCCAGAAAAGGCGAGAAGCACAGAATCGTTCAAACATAAATGGAAAATTAAGGTTTTTGGCCTGCTGAGGCCGTGTTGGAGGTCTTTGCGGGGGCATCCTGGACAGTCTTGAGCCCATGTTTGGTCCTGTTGGAGCACTATGGGGCCGTCTTGGGACCTCGTGGGCCTTGCAGAGGACGTCTCGGAAGTGCCTTCTGCTGTCTTGGGCTCCCGATGTAGGCCTCGTGTCGCTCTCTTCGGGGTATTTTGGGCCGTCTCGAAGCATTGTGGGGCTCTCTTGGGAGCCTGTGGGGTTCATCTGGGGTCCATGTGGGGGGGGGGGTGTCGGTGACATGCTGGGTTTTTCCTTGTAATTTGATAGGTAGAAGGAATATATATATATATATATATAGAGAGAGACAGAGAGAAACAAAGGGAGAGATATATAGAGGGACAGCTAGAGAGAGATAGAGAGAGAGAGAGAGAGAGATGGAGAGAGATAGACAAACAGAGAAAGAGAGAGAGAGGGAGAGAGACAGAAAGAGACAGAGAGAGAGAGAGAGAGCGACGGAGAGGACGGGAGACACGACTGTATACTGATCGAGGGGGGGAGAAGGAGAGAGGGATGGAGAGACGGTGGCCGCAATCATGCAGCAAACGCTCGCGCAACCACTCTTCAAACAACTCGCTGGCACCATCACCCCTGGCGCGTGAGGTCTGGTTCGTTGCGGCTGTCATCGGTTTGATGACGAAGTGTCGCGTGCGAGGGAGGCTTGGATGTCCAGAGATGCCACACCTCACATGGAACAGTGCTTTTGACAAGGGAGGGTCTGGTTTTCGCCGTGGTGTTCCATGCAATTGCAACTGTATGCCAGGTTCCCATTCGATGCCGCGTCTTTGTTGCTGCATGCCAACTTCCCTCGAATCCTGACGTACCCATCCCATACCTGCGGCGACCAGATTCCTCGAGCCGCGGACCTCTGGAGCGGTCGGTTTCTTCGTGGGCCTGGGGCGGGTTTCTCGTACAGGATTTTTTTTCGCGGTCGTGGGGTGCAGAAGCGCCTCCGTGGATCCCGAACGTCGCCGAACAACTTCAAACCGATCTTCCGAGAGAAACCAGTCCGTTCAACTCAATTGCATTTCCTTTAGCCCATGCTCCTGTCAGTTGCGTTGCCTGGCCCTGTGCTGCATGAGATTGCGTTGCATTTCTTGCTTCGCGTTGCCTTGTATTGTTTTGCCTCCAAATGCGATGCGTTGCACTGCGGTACGTTCTACGCATCCTTTGCCTTAATTTATTTTGCTGGGTTTTGCTTTGATTTGCTATGTGCTGCTGCAAGCTATTGGTTTTGAAGAAGCGAGACCCATAATCGGGCCGCGTCGAATTCATTCAATGTTCGACGGGTGGGCGGCGCTCTCTTGGCGGCCTCAAGCGTTCCCCGAGGGTCTCATGAAACGCTCGGGCCGAGAAGAACTCCCCCCGAAAAGTTCCCACCAACCTTCAGGCGCGCCCCGCTAGCCTCTGCATATCGGAGACACCCCAACACGACCAAGCATGCACCGATATGGAGTCTAGAAACCTGGATGGCCTGCAGACCTCCCTTCCCCAACCGCCATGACTCCTCCCAGGGCCCAGTGGGCCCTGGTAACCAGGAGGACATCCGAACGAAGGACTCTCCTGGACAGAAGGCGAACGCACCAGGGCCATGGACAGTCGGGGGTCGCAAGGTCAACCAAGCCAACTGGCGGCAGCGCAAGCACATTGGCTGGCCAATGCCGTCGTCAAAGCCCCCGCCGCAGAAGCCTTCAAGGACGAGTTCTGCAGGCGCCGATGTGCCAGGCGCCAGGGGCGGCAGCGCAAAGGACACACCAGAGCTGGGGACAGTCGGGGGCAGGGCTGGCCAACCAAATTGGCGGTCGGGTGCAGCGCCGTCCACCGAGGAAATTGGCGGCCAGCGGAGGGCGGACACTGGGGTCGGGGACGATCGGGGACAGCGCTAGCCACAGATACCAGCGACAGCGGAGGACAACACCGAAGCCACGGTCGGTTGGGGACAAGGCCAGCCACTGGTCTCTCGCCAGCGGGAGGCAGTTGATTGCACATTTTTTGGGGGCGCAACGCTTGCGAACGCACAGCGCGGTCGGATCCTACGCGAGGACGCTGCGTAGCGAAGTGTACACACGCGCGCGGGGGACAGTTCACTTCCCACACACGCAAGAGGCCCTTTACTGCAAGCGCTAGTTGGAGAACATCTGATCGGGCGAAGCGCCAGATCCTTGCGCATAAACTCGGGCGTGCCGAAGTGAGCACTGGTAGCGAATGCTCATTAGCGTTGCGGTTGGCGCTCTCTGTGGGTGGCACCCAACGTGTACTGGGTTTGCCAAAATGAGCACTGGTTTCAAATGCGGCCCAGACCACTGCTGCTGTAGTTGTGGCTGCCCATGGGGCTGTCATTTAACCTGGCGCCATAGTTGGGGCCGCCTAGTGGGCCCAAAACGCGAGAGGCTTGTGCCAATGTACACACTGTCAGCGAATGCGGTCGTCCCCCCAGGCGCTGTAGTGGGGACTCCCTTTGGGGCACGAAACATGCGAGGAGTATGCCAAAGTCAGCACCAGTAGCGAACGCGATCGTGCCAGGACCTGGCGTCATAGAAGGGGCTCTCTATGGTGCACGACGCGTGTGACGGGCGTGCTATAGTAAATACAAGTTTCGCCTGCAACCGTGCCCACTGGCGCCGTAGTGTGGACTCCTGAAGGGGCACGACGCGTGCGAGTGAGAATGCGGGGCTGCCCAGTGATGCAATAGATGGGGCTCCGAATGGGGCGTACAACGTGAGAGAGGCGTGTCAAAACGAGCACTGTTGTTGGGGCTCATTTAGAAACATAATGCGCGTGAAGGGGTGCGGCAACGTCAACAACGCTGACGAATGCATGCTCTGTTCTGCTTATTCCCCACATGCTTCGTGGGGTTCTGGTTTTCTTTCCTGCCGCGCCGCACCCGCGACACACACCTCACTTTTCGTACAGCATAGCTCAGCACAGCACAGCACATCACAGCTCAGCACGCAGCTCAGCTCAGCTCAGCACACAACACAGCTCAACACAGCTCAGCACAGCTCAGCACAGCCCAGCACGGCTCAGCTCAGCTCAGCACAGCTCGTGGCACTTTCTCGACACCACAGGGGGTGCGCAGGGGTTGGTCTCTCAGCTCGGCCGCTATCCACGACACTGGCGCAAAGCCTAGCAGGCGTGGCACTCTCTCGACACCAAAGGGGGTGGGCAGGGGGTGGTCTCTCAGCTCGGCCGCTATCCACGACACTGGCGCATAGCCTAGCAGGCGTGGCACTTTCTCGACACCACAGGGGATGCGCAGGGGGTGGTCTCTCAGCTCGGCCGCTATCCACGACACTGGCGCAAAACCTAGCAGGCGTGGCACTTTCTCGACACCACAGGGGGTGCGCAGGGGGTGGTCTCTCACCGCGGTCCCTATCCACGACACACTGCACTGGCGCAAAGCCTAGCAGGCGTGGCACTTTCTCGACACCACAGGGGGTGCGCAGGGGGTGGTCTCTCAGCTCGGTCGCTATCCACGACACTGGCGCAAAGCCTAGCAGGCGTGGCACTTTCTCGACACCACAGGGGGTGCGCAGGGGGTGGTCTCTCAGCTCGGCCGCTATCCACGACACTGGCGCAAAGCCTAGCAGGCGTGGCACTTTCTCGACACCACAGGGGGTGCGCAGGGGGTGGTCTCTCAGCTCGGCCGCTATCCACGACACTGGCGCAAAGGCCTAGCAGGCGTGGCACTTTCTCGACACCACAGGGGGTGCGCAAGGGGTGGTCTCTCAGCTCGGCCGCTATCCACGACACTGGCGCAAAGGCTAGCAGGCGTGGCACTTTCTCGACACCACAGGGGGTGCGCAGGGGGTGGTCTCTCAGCGGCCGCTATCCACGACACTGGCGCAAAGCCTAGCAGGCGTGGCACTTTCTCGACACCACAGGGGGTGGGCAGGGGGTGGTCTCCCAGCTCGGCCGCTATCCACGACACTGGCGCAAAGCCTAGCAGGCGTGGCACTTTCTCGACACCACAGGGGGTGCGCAGGGGGTGGTCTCTCAGCTCGGCCGCTATCCACGACACTGGCGCAAAGCCTAGCAGGCGTGGCACTTTCTCGACACCACAGGGGGTGCGCAGGGGGTGGTCTCTCACTATTCGCAAAGCCTAGGCGTGGCACTTTCTCGACACCACAGGGGGTGGGCAGGGGGTGGTCTCTCAGCTCGGCCGCTATCCACGACACTGGCGCAAAGCCTAGCAGGCGTGGCACTTCTCGACACCGCAAGGGGTGCGCAGGGGGTGGTCTCTCAGCTCGGCCGCTATCCACGACACTGGCGCAAAGGCTAGCAGGCGTGGCACTTTCGCGACACCACAGGGGGTGCGCAGGGGGTGGTCTCTCAGCTCGGCCGCTATCCACGACACTGGCGCAAAGCCTAGCAGGCGTGGCACTTTCTCGACACCACACGGGGTGCGCAGGGGTGGTCTCTCAGCTCGGCCGCTATCCACGACACTGGCGCAAAGCCTAGCAGGCGTGGCACTTTCTCGACACCACAGGGGGTGCGCAGGGGGTGGTCTCTCAGCTCGGTCGCTATCCACGACACTGTCGCAAAGCCTAGCAGGCGTGGCACTTTCTCGACACCACAGGGGGTGCGCAGGGGGTGGTCTCTCAGCTCGGCCGCTATCCACGACACTGGCGCAAAGCCTAGCAGGCGTGGCACTTTCTCGACACCACAGGGGGTGCGCAGGGGGTGGTCTCTCAGCTCGGCCGCTATCCACGACACTGGCGCAAAGCCTAGCAGGCGTGGCACTTTCTCGACACCAAAGGGGGTGGGCAGGGGGTGGTCTCTCAGCTCGGCCGCTATCCACGACACTGGCGCAAAGCCTAGCAAGCGTGGCACTTTCTCGACACCACAGGGGGTGCGCAGGGGGTGGTCTCTCAGCTCGGTCGCTATCCACGACACTGGCGCAAAGCCTAGCAGGCGTGGCACTTTCTCGACACCACAGGGGGTGCGCAGGGGGTGGTCTCTCAGCTCGGCCGCTATCCACGACACTGGCGCAAAACCTAGCAGGCGTGGCACTTCTCGACACCAAAGGGGGTGGGCAGGGGGTGGTCTCTCAGCTCGGCCGCTATCCACGACACTGGCGCAAAGCCTAGCAGGCGTGGCACTTTCTCGACACCACAGGGGGTGCGCAGGGGGTGGTCTCTCAGCTCGGCCGCTATCCACGACACTGGCGCAAAGCCTAGCAGGCGTGGCACTTTCTCGACACCACACGAGGTGCGCAGGGGGTGGTCTCTCAGCTCGGCCGCTATCCACGACACTGGCGCAAAGCCTAGTAGGCGTAGCACTTTCTCGACACCACAGGGGGTGCGCAGGGGGTGGTCTCTCAGCTCGGCCGCCATCCACGACACTGGCGCAAAGCCTAGCAGGCGTGGCACTTTCTCGACACCAAAGGGGGTGGGCAGGGGGTGGTCTCTCAGCTCGGCCGCTATCCACGACACTGGCGCAAAGCCTAGCAGGCGTGGCACTTTCTCGACACCACAGGGGGTGCGCAGGGGGTGGTCTCTCAGCTCGGCCGCTATCCACGACACTGGCGCAAAGCCTAGCAGGCGTGGCACTTTCTCGACACCACAGGGGGTGCGCAGGGGGTGGTCTCTCAGCTCGGCCGCTATCCACGACACTGTCGCAAAGCCTAGTAGGCGTAGCACTTTCTCGACACCACAGGGGGTGCGCAGGGGTGGTCTCTCAGCTCGGCCGCCATCCACGACACTGGCGCAAAGCCTAGCCGGCGTGGCACTTTCTCGACACCAAAGGGGGTGCGCAGGGGGTGGTCTCTCAGCCCGGCCGCTATCCACGACATTGTCGCAAAGCCTAGTAGGCGTAGCACTTTCTCGACACCACACGGGGTGCGCAGGGGGTGGTCTCTCAGCTCGGCCGCTATCCACGACACTGGCGCAAAGGCTAGCAGGCGTGGCACTTTCTCGACACCACAGGGGGTGCGCAGGGGGTGGTCTCTCAGCTCGGCCGCTATCCACGACACTGGCGCAAAGGCTAGCAGGCGTGGCACTTTCTCCCTGTGGGTGCGCAGGGGGTGGTCTCTCAGCTCGGCCGCTATCCACGACACTGGCGCAAAACCTAGCAGGGAACATTCGCGACGAGGGCCCAGAACGCAGGATTGTGCATATATATTATATACATAAGCAAACACATAAGATTTAAATTAAGTATGTGGGGTTCCTCGGTAGCGTAATTTTATATTTACTCTCCGCTTTGGCATGCTGGATGACCACCAACGTGGGCACAAGCTGGCACTGCATACTGCTGCATGGGCACAAAGTGGTCGCGGGCGGAAGACCTCATCATCGGAGGTCTTCTGATGAAACACCGCTGGCTTCACCCTCCTGCCTTCCCGATGGTCTACAGAAAAGTGGAGCTAGAACCTGGATCATAATCTTCTTCAACGTCCGTGCAGTGCTTGGATGTGAATGCGCATCGCTTGCAACCTGCGAAATGTTTGCATTCTGCGTCGGACTCGCATGGCGGCCCCATGGAGAAGGGCTTGCATGATGTCGCCGGTGGAGGACAAGCTCTGAGCCCTGGGACCTTAATATCCTTGCACGGCATACAGCTCTTAGGCGCGGAGTCCCCGTATGGCACTTCACCAAGGGGAAGGTGCGTTTCAGGATCAGCTTCGAGCATGATCCAGACCTCGCTCAGCTGGCAGTCGTCGTCACACACCAGGGCGGCAGACTTGCCGAACCCTTTCTGCATGCTCGATCGAGGCACGTCTGTGCCGGCAGCTGCCTCGATGGCTTTGGCGCCTGACGTTCTGCGCAGCCTGTCGTACGTGTCGTACGTCACCTGGAAGAAATGCGACTCGTTCCATCCGGTGCAGCTCCCATGCTTGCTCCACTGATGTGCGGCCAGCGTCCCCCATGCGTACTCCATGCCAGAAGACTGCCACAGGTCTGTGGTGTTGAACTGCGCAACTGTCGATGCAGATACCTGGCAATCGGCTGCCTTTGGCGGGTTGCAGTTGTGGAAGTCGCCTGCCGGACCAACGCAATACTGTGGCCACAGAGAGCCATTGCGACCCTGAGGGTAGTACTCAGGCCAAAGACCGTGCAAGCTTAGGTGGGTGACCGCGAACGTATCGTTTTTCAACCATGGTGCTAAAGGCGTGCTCCCATCGAGGCATTCATCGAATGACCAAGTGGGCTGCCACATGAATGCAAACACCCAGCGTTGGAAATGCCCAGAATCGGCGCCATTGCAACCCTCGACACGGCTGCAAACCAAAGGATGGCTGACGTCGCTGCCGCCACACCCGTGCAGAACGAGGGAGACGCACGCTAACACACCTATGAACGTCGCGCGGATCAGGGAGTGCAGAGCGCACTCTGACGGCATGCTTGAAGATGTTGCCGACTCCAGCCCTGACGGCTTGAACCAACTGACTGCGGACTGCTAGCGAACGCAATCGTGTCCACTGCCGGGTTGTGTCTACGCGTGTGGTGCACGATGTGCGAGGGGTGTGCCGAAAACCGTACTGGTAGCGAAAAGGATCGTGCTCATTGGTGCTGGAGTTGCCTCCCCCAATGGTGCGCGAGACGTGCGATGGGTGTGTGTGTGTGCCAAAGCGAACACCACCAGCGGATGTAGTTGTGCCCACTGTCGCCTCTGTCGGGGCTCCCCATGGGTCACGAAGCGTGCGAGTGGTGTGCCAAAGCCAGCGCTGGTAGTGCGTGCGATCGCGCCCGCTGGCGCCGCAGTTGGACCCCTTCTGTGGTGCGCGCGACGTGAGGACTGACCAAGTGCAGCGCTGGTAGCGAATACGATCGCGCCCAAGGGTGCCGTAGTTGGGGCTCCTTGCAGTCCTCGCGCTGCCACGGAGGAGCGCCGAAGAAGGAACGAAGAGGCTTTCCTGGCCACGGGGAACCTCGACCACGAACACGTTCCCCGACCCAGATCCAAAGAAACGCCAGAAAATCAGAGCCGCTTCCAGGGCCTCGGGTGGCCCTTATTTTAGCGTGATGACTGTATGGGGGATGGAGCATAACTGTCGTGCTAGAGCGAGCACAGATGGATCATACGGGCGTGCCCCCACTGGCGCCGTAGTACAGTTGGCGCTGGCTCTGCCTTGGTGCACAACGCATGCGAGGAATGCGCCAACAAACTGATCCATTGTAGCGAATGTGGTGGTGCTGCTCATTGGAATCGCGTGCCACGTTTCAGCTGCGTGCCAAAATTATCATAGATAGCGATTGCAGTCGGGATACTGGCGCACTAGTTGCCCCACTTGAGGGTTCTTAGGTAAGATGACTGGCTTGCCGAAGTCAGCGCTGATGGCGAATGCAATCGCATCCGCTGGCGTTCTCGTCAGGGCTACCTGTGGGGCCATGGAACTGTGAATTGTGTATGCGCTCAGATGAACACTGCTAGCCAATACGTGTGTGCCGCTGGCGCCGCACATGAGTGTGCCCACAGCCAGCTGCAGCGGGCAACATCAATACTCTAATGATGAGGCGGAATTGGGGGAGCACGCGAGGAACGGCGATGCGGAGGGGGGGGGGCATGACACTGGACGCCTCATACAATATGATGTGTGATAACCCCGTACAAATCAAACACCTATTTCTGCGTCGCCCGTGTCGCTTCCAGATGGGTTGAATGGGCCCCACGACTGGCCAATCGGCCCCACGGCGACCGAATACGGATTCAAGGGCCGCCTGATCGGGACAAAGCAATCTCAGAACGGGGCAATCACAGCTCGATACGGGTCCACTGTGGCCTCGATACTTGGCTAATGCATCGTCAAACATTTCCCCAGGCAACACAAAACTGCCGCAAGAAAGACATTTGACACCCCCTGCGACCGAAACTTGCTCAACTAAACTTCCTAAGATTTGGCGGCACCTCCGCTGGTCTACCCAATGGCGACTGCCAAATCTACGGCCATGATATTCTCCTCTACGCATGACGCGCGCCACCCAATACACCCGTGATTGCATGTTCTCTCTGCCTCAATGGACCTAGTGACCTAGAGGACGAGAGTCTGACACATTTTTAAATTTTGCGCAATTTGCGCGGGTTTCACAAAGTTGCCGGAGAAACATGTCATCTCGTACAAGGCGGCACAGTCTTAGCACCGCTTCATACGATATGCAAAGCGTTTTGGGCTGAAGGCAATGATTAAACGTCGGCCGAGGCGAGGCGAGACACAACAGGTGAGCAACGAGGACACAAGGGAGGACTGGGAACCCGCCAAGAATATACTGCAGGAAGGTGCAGCAGGCAGAAATCGCAACTTTTCAAGCGCGCGCGTGTCTTCCCTTGGGGTACCCAAGAAGAACAAATATCCCCAGCAAGTCCGGCCAGTGATAGTCTTGAACCTGGGTGCGATCCTCAAGTCGCTTAACACAGCCGAAGGACCGCCCCACAGGACCTCCGAGAGAGCCCAGGAGCGGCCCAGGAGAGGGAACCATTTTATAGCAGGCTCCAAGATGCCCCCAATACGTGGTTTGTTCGATCTTACCTCTCTTTTGAACTTTTCATCGGCCTCAGGACTGCTTTCTGACCTGATGAGGGCGGCCTTCGAGGCCTCCACGTCCTCGTCGTCCTCCCTGTCCTCCTGCTCCTCCCCCGGTCCCTGGCGAAGCTGTCTTTGTTTCACTCAGATTTGTCCTTCTGCGGGGGGCAGGGTTACACAAATAGTTGATTTTGCCCTACTGCTTCTCCTGCTCGTCATTCTGGTCCTCATCCTAACCTTCCTTTTTCTCCGAATGCTGCCTCTCCTTCTGCTCCTCATTCTCCTGCTGCTGCTGAGGAAGATGATCGCTGTGTTGATACTGCTGCTGATCGTCATCCTTATCCTGCTGATGTTCATCCGTCTCCTCCTCATCATTCTCCCCCTCGCGGTCCTACTGCTGCTGCTGCTGCAAATTACCATTATCACCACAACCACCATCATCATCATCATCATCATCATCATCATCATCATCATCATCATCATCATCATCATCATCATCATCATCATCATCATCATCATCATAATCGTCATCATCACCACCATCATCATCATCATCATCATCCTCATCATCATCATCATCATCATTATCATCATCATCATCGCCATCATCATCATCATCATCACCGCCATCACCATGAACAACATCGCCATGTTCATCAGCATTACCATCACATCATCCGCATCATCATTCTCATTATCGTTATCACCATCACCATCACCATCATCAGCATCATCATCACCACAACCATCATCATCACCATCACCATCATTATCATCATCAACATCATCATCTCTATCATCAACACCACCATCATCACCACTATCATCATCATCACCATCACCATCACCATCACCATCATCATCATCATCATCATCATCATCATCATCATCACCAAACCATCATCATCATCACCATCATCATCATTACCATGACCATTACCATCATTATCATCATCGTTATTATCATCTGGCGGCTGCTGCTCCACATATTATCCACGATGCAAGCGAGAATGAATAGTATCCGCAGGTGGCTGATAACGAGACGCAAGAGGAGGATGAGGGACAGCATAAGGAGCCTGCTGCAGCTACAGGTCTAACATAGTTCTACCAGGGCTACAACTTTGAAGCTTTGTTATAATCGTTTGTCAGCTCCAGGTCGAGTGCACTCAGTTTATTGCTACAACTGTAATGCAACCTTCGTGCGACTGCAACACAACACATATGCTGCGACGCTAATATTTTCAGACGAATGCGGCCTATGGCCCTGTTAGAATGCTAACAGTATTTGGGTGCGGCTCCATTGTCATTCACCTAGAGCTGGCCACACGTCACGCAGGCCCTCACTGAAGCTACAGCTCTAATCCCACCAGCGCTCCGGGCGGTGGTGGTTTAGGGCGCTTTCTCCTCCTCCTCCTCCTCCTCCTCCGCCCTTTCCTCCGCCCTCTCCTCCTCCTCCTCCTCCTCCTCCTCCTCCTCCTCCGCCCTCTTCTCCTCCTCCTCCTCCTCCTCCTCCTCCTCCTCCTCCTTCCACTTTTCTCCTCCCTGGGGAAGGGCTTGCCCCTGGCCCCCTTCCCCTGGGCCTGGCCGGGGAAGGGGGGGGAGAGGCGGCGCGTGCCAAGGTGGGAGCGCCCAGCACGGCCCAGCAGCGTTCCAAGAAGGCTTTCGGCAGGCTGACACGGCCTCCATGCCCCAAAAGAGGCCCCCAAGAGGCCCCAAAGTAGGCCCCAAGAGGCCCCAAAAATGCTTCAAAAGAGGCTCCACGAGGCCCCCAAGAAGCTCAAAAGAGGCTCCAAGAATGCTCTTTTGGGCTCCAAGAGCATTCTTGGAGCCCAGAAGAGGCTCCAAGAATGCTTCAAAACTCTTTCTAAGAGGCCCCCGAAGAATGATGGGTTCCAGAGGCCGGCCGACATCCCCAAGTCGGCTCCACGCGGCCACGGAGATTCCTCAGGAGGCCCCCCAGAGGGCCAGATCATTCCCAGACCTTGCGAAGTCACTTGGTCTTTGGTCGTTTTGGCCTTTTCACTTCCGAATGGCTTCTGAGGCCTCAATCTGGCTCTAGGATGGCCCGACATTTCCCCAAGAGGGGCCTACCATGGCCCCAAGACGGCCGAGAGAGCGCAAAAGAGCGCCCCCGACGGCGACTTTGGGGGCCACAGACGGGTGTGGGGGACCTTGTTATGATCCCCCTTTCTTTTATCGATGTCATCCAAGATTGCCTCAGGAAGGCCCTTCAGGCTTCCAAGAGGACCCCAATAGATCACCGAGATGGGCTTCACATGGCTCCAAGAGTGCTTGGAAGGCTTCCAAATGGCCCCAATAGAGCTCCAAACGGTTACGTCGTGATCCATGGGCGAATATATCCGCCACCGTGCCTCGAGGCACGAAGTGGAGTGTTCTCAATCCCCTGAGCTTCAGTCCTCAATCCTGAGCATTCCTTTATCGACCCAGAGCCCACATTCCAAGTTTCTCTGGGGCTTGCCGCGTGCCTCCTAGGGTTCCTAGCGGCTTGTCGCGTGAGGCCCCCGAGATCGCCCCAAGACGGCCTAAGAGGCTGCCAAGACGGCCCAAGAGGGCCCCAAGACGGCACAAGAGGCGACCAGACGCCCTAAGAGGGCCCCACGACGGTCCCAAGAGGGCCCCAGGGGCCCCCAAGAGGCCCCGAAGAGGATCAAAAGCGGCCCCGAAATGGCCCCCCAGATGACTCAAAACTGCTTCCAAGAGGATCACGAAAAGGCCTCGTACGAGATCCCAACGAACGTCTACGAAGCCTCCGAGGCACTGAGGCAGGATGGGCCGACAAATATATCGTATGCTGGGAGCATGGGTTGTTTGAAGAGTGCTGCAAGCGCATGTCGTTTTGCAAGTGCCTGGTCCTGGGAGACCCACGCCTTCGTGCGAAGCTGGGCGAAACAACGCCTGCAAGCAAGAGTGCCGACCGCGTTCTTATATTCGGGGATGTTCGCGTGGGCCGACAACCTTTGAGTCTCTCGCCGTGTACTCGGCATTCCCTGACGGTCGAGCGCGTTCCGTCTTCTCCTCTCCTAACTCGGGGGGGTCCTTCCTATGGATCTTGTAGATGGATGGACCCCTAAACGGTGTCATGCGACATGGCGACGATTCTCCGGTAGGCAAGGTAAAAGTGTATGTGCTGCGCGCGCACTGGATGACGAGCGCATCTTTTCCTGCCTAGGAGGAGGAGGAGGAGGAGGAGGAGGAGGAGGAGGAGGAGGAGGAGGAGAAGGGAGGAGGAGGAGGAGGAGGAAGAGGAGGAAGAGGAGGAGGAGGAGGAGGAGAGGAGGAGGAGGAGGAGGAGGAGGAGGATGGAGGAGGAGGAGGAGCCTCGCCCGAAGGGGCGCCGACCCCAAAGCAGGTCTTACAGTGCAGGCCCGACCACAGGAAACCTTCCACAAGAAACCCACCCCTGAGACCCCAGGACGTCCACGGCTTCTTGGCGTGGTAACGTCACGCGTTCCATCGCAAAACCATCGAAACCCAGGCAACCCGGTGCACACTGGAGGCAAGCAGGGTGTTTCCTGGCCTGGGTCTCCACTGCACGGCGCCACCCGTCCGAGTAGTACTTTTCTTCCTCCTCTTCTCCCCCTATTCCCCCTCCCCCTCCCCTCCTCCTCTTCTTCTCCTCCTCCTCCTCCTCCTCCTAATTCCCCCTCCTCCTCCTCCTCCTCCTCCTCCTCCTCCTCCTCCTCCTCCTCCCGACGTAGCCCCGAAATGTCATGAGACGGGCCCGCGGGCGCCTCCTGTCGTCCCAGGGCCCCGCTTCGACCTTGTTCGCCTCGAGCTGCCTTCCCAGCCTCGGCTCGAATTCGCATTTCAGGAGCTGTCCGCCCACCGCTTACCCCAGATTTCGTAATAAAAGGGAGGGGGTCTGGACCCTCCAAGACAAGCCATTTCAGACCTCCCCCGTGGGAGAACCGTCCAAAACATCGTCCCCCCCCAGACCCCCCAGGCCCTCCAAGATAGCCTGGAAGAGAGCCCCCCCCCGAAATGAGACCCCCCTCGATTTATTACGAAATCTGCAGTACCCCCGAACTCCCTGTCCCTTCGGTGACATCAGGACGGTCATGCCGCCGATCGTCGGTCGACCATCCGTCCGTGTTTCCACCACGATCTCCGCTGGTCCACCGGGAGCTCGGCTCTTTCCACTGGTTCCCCGAGGATGAGGCATCCCTGCAACCACGGCCTCGATCATAACACTTTTTTGCGTCGGCGGCCAGGCAGAGTAACTGCGCTGGCGGAGAGCTAACTCAACGGGTGTGCCGTTGTAGCGAAGTGTGCCACTAGGCAATCCCTCCATCATAACACTTGCCCCTGCCCTCTCCTCCTCCAGAGGAATGGCACTTGCCAGCACGGACATCATCGGAGACGTGCGTTCGCCCTCTTCTGGCACTGCTACCTCTCGCCGGGCCGGCTACGTGTCCATGGTCACCTTCGCCAGCCTCGGCCCCGCCGCGATCGTCACAACGCCTGCGCGGCGCGTCCCATCCGGGACCAGAGTCGTCGTCCCGTTCACTTCCTCGAGCAGCCAGGTCGGGTGTCGCGGCAACCCCGTGATCTTCTGCACCAGCTGTACCTCTCGCCAGGCCGGCTACGTGTCCATGGTCACCTTCGCCAGCCTCGGCCCCGCCGCGATCGTCACAACGCCTGCGCGGCGCGTCCCATCCGGGGCCAGAGTCTTCGTCCCGTTCACTTCCTCGAGCAGCCAGGTCGGGTGTCGCGGCAACCCCGTGATCTTCTGCACCAGCTGTACCTCTGGCCAGCACGGCTACGTGTCCATGGTCACCTTCGCCAGCCTCGGCCCCGCCGCGATCGTCACAACGCCTGCGCGGCGCGTCCCATCCGGGACCAGAGTCGTCGTCCCGTTCACTTCCTCGAGCAGCCAGGTCGGGTGTCGCGGCAACCCCGCGGTCTTCTGCACCAGCTGTCTCCCGCTGGTGGGGGGCAGTCCACCCCGATCCAGTTCCAGGGGTCTCTTCAGACGCCAACGGTAGGACGGGCTCGGGCAACACATGTTCTTTCTTACTATCGTTCACTCCGGTCCTATCAGCCTCAGTGCTTGTGGCCAAATGCCGGGGATTCGGCCCTGGTGTTGTGCGCCATCATGAGAACTGCTACCGTCGTGAGCCTCATGCCGTGCGCCCTGATGGTGACCTCCATTTTAGAGCGAGCACCTCTCGATTTCTCGCCACCATTGAGCGTCCAGCCTTTGCCGAGGGCACCAGGGACACTTTCCTCCTCCTCCTGACTCCTCCCCCCTCCTCCTCCCTCCTCCTCTTCCCTCCTCCTCCTCCTCCCTCCTCCTCCTCCTCCTCCTCCCTCCTCCTCCTCCTTCCTCCTCCTCCTCCCTCCTCCTCCTCCTCCCTCCTCCTCCTTCTCCCTCCTCCTCCTCCTCGTCCTCCTCCTCCTCGTCGTCCTCCTCCTCCTGGACACAGCGCTGCATGGCTCCAGAAGCAATGCTACGGCAGCGTTCCCCACGAGGCGGGGCCCGCCGCGCTGCACAGGTCGGGCACGCCGCAGCTGGCCACCGCCGCGGCCCACGCTGCGTCGACGTGGCCCCGCAGATGCCAAG
Source organism: Prorocentrum cordatum (assembly GCA_963575745.1). Classification (NCBI taxonomy): domain Eukaryota; class Dinophyceae; order Prorocentrales; family Prorocentraceae; genus Prorocentrum; species Prorocentrum cordatum. The sequence continues at coordinate 87,283 of CAUYUJ010017892.1, forward strand.
TTGCCGGGGAGCTCGCAGACGAGGAGACTTGGCCCACACGCAGCCCAGCCCAAGCCGGGAGCTGCTGGGTGCTCGTTCTGGGGGCCTTCCTGGAGCCGCTCGCTCCACTCGTGCGCCGAAGCTGCGTCGAACGTCGGTCGATTCGGATCGACCCTGAGTCGAACCTGAGTCGAACCTGAGCCGAACTTGAGTCGAACCTGAGTCGAACTTGAGTCGAACTTGAGTCGAACTGGGGTCGAACAGATCCGTTAGGTGGGCTCCAGGAAGGTCCCCTAAACGAGCATCGAGTAGCTGCGTGCCCAAAGTCCTATGCGAGGTCCTCCTGCCGCGGACTGCGCACGACACCAAATTCCTCTGCACGGATGCCCGGTCGCTGGTCTGCTCCTCAGACGCGCAACTCGACTCCGACATCCAGAGCACGGACGAGTTCGACACTGGCACCCGTGCCGTCGAGATCGAATCCAAGAGGCAGCGCTGGATGCCCGAGCAATGGGAAGCCATCGAGCGCGTGGGCATTCTGGCTGTACCTGACGACCCAGAAGTGGGCATCACGCCGGCGGCCAGCTGGTCCAGGCTCCACGAGCGCCTCGAAACCATCCGGGGCCTCCCGGGATCAGCCGCGATCAGATCGTGCGCTGTGTCTCTGGCCTGTGTTCTCTCTGTGTCTGTGTCTGTGGCCTGTGTTCTCTCTGGCGCCACCCCAGGCCACGGGCGAGGTGGCGAGGTCCGTCTTGAAGACAACATGCACGTGGTGCTGCAGAGGGCGCTTCTGGGCCCTGAGCCCCAATCTGCACCCAGCACTTACCACGGTTCTCACGGCGATCGAGACGATCCCGACGTGGGACCTGGAGTGGAGCTCTTCCCTGAAGTGCAATGTCGACCAATTCTTGGACGCAGAGGGCCTGGATTCCGCACCTTCCACAGGGACCGCGGCGTCCGGCTCGGCCTTCGCGAAAGAGAGAACACGATCGCCGAATTGTCCGGCTTTTGGTCGGCGCACGACTCTCTGGAGTCTGCACGAACGAAATGGGTACCGAAAGGATGGGTACAATGCCCAACAACAATTCCCGCTCATTTTGAACAGGACTCGCTGTCCGCGCCGCCGCGGCCCGTGTCCATTCGAGACAGGAGGCCGCCTGCCCAACAGCGGCCGCTGTTGGTTTGGGACAACATTTTTTGTTGGGCATTGTACCCATTCTTTCCGTACCCATTTCGGGTGTCCAAATGGAGGGACGACAGGGACAAGGTGGCGCACCTCCTCTGGCAGGTCTGCCGAGGGCGCGCCCGCTCCTCCGGCAGACACCACGCGCGGAGCGATGCCGCAGCGCGTCGAGGAGGTCGGCGCGTCGGCCTGGTCAGAGAAGCCCGGGCACGACTTCTCGGGATGCTTCGCCAACGGAGCGCTACCTGAGAATATACGTCTTCGTGTGCGGAGCGACCTCTTCGCCTGCCCGGGGGCGCCGGTGCATGGACCAACGGTGTCCTCACTGCGGCGAGGAAGCGTGGCCCAGCTGGCGCCACCTCGCCTCCAGCTGCCAGAGCGAGTCTTCCTGAGACTTCTGGAAGCAACTCAACGCCCTGTACCGCATCACGCCCTCCTGGCGGGGAAATCATCCCCGAATTACGACTGCGTCGGGCTGGGCTACTTTCCAGGCGCATCCTTCATGTAAGCGGCGCAGTGAGCTCATGGTCGTCGTAGTGCGCATGGGCTCATTGTTCCTTGATGCGCTTTCGCTTTCGAATGATCGTTCGCGTATTTTCCGAATCATATTTGCACTCTCCTTTCTTTGTGTTGCAATTCTTCATGCTCTACGTTTCTTCAACTAGCTTTCTCAAGTTTTTCGAGGTTCTAACCGGCGATTGGTTGTTCCTGCTGTGCACCATGACGATTTCCTTTCCTGGCCATCGAGCAGCAGCCCCTTGGCTGCGCCATCGTGGCCTCGGCGGTGGCGGGGGCGTCTCTGGCTAGCTGGGCCAGGCAGCGCCGCGACAGGGACCGGACGCGCGGCCGAAGAACTGCAACCTCGGGCCCGATGTGCCGTAAAAGCGCCAGCACGGCATGCACCAAAGGGGGGATTGTCTCGATTCCTGCTCTGGGGAGCTGTCGGGGGATGCTCTTGCGCGCTGCCCCCGGGGCCCGGGGGGCCGCTCGACCGCCGACGCGCACGAGCGCGAGCACAACACTTTCACGCTCGAGCCGATCGAGTTTTTAGGGGACCTTTCTCGTGCATGGGCCCTGTGGGGAAAGAGAGTTCTTACGAGTGCAACTACGGGGAATATCGCGACTCTTACTGGGGGGGGGGCCCGGCGGGGAACCACCCGTCCACCGATGCGACCGAGTACGCGTCCAGCTTCACGCTCGAGCCGAGCGAGTCCCTGGTGATCCGCCTCGTGCCTTTCGGATCCGACGAGAAGGACCTCTTCACCCGATGCATGTCTGCCGAGTTGCCTCGAGAGCATGGGGATCCGCGCCATGGAGGTGGCGGGAAGGGAGGCAGCAGGCCCGCCGAGGGCCTGCGCACCGAAGGCTCCATGCAGCCGCAGCTCTCAGCGGGCTGGCCACCGCCGTCGCAGAGCTCCCCGCCAAACTCGCGGGCCAAGCCCCCGCCCCGGCGGTCCGGGCACGGGCCAAAGCCGAGGCCCAGCCGAGGAGGACAGGAGCCTCGAGGAGGTCGCCGCGGCGGCAAAACCAGGGCGCCTCGAGGACAGAGCAGCGCTGCGCGCTGTGGAACCCGCCCTGTGCGGGGGGTCCCCGTCCGAGGGTGCCGACCCGCCTCGAGGTGTCTCAAGGCGGTCGCCCTGAGACGGCTAGTCTCCCAGCTGACGGGCCCTTTACTTGGGGCCATCACGACGGGGGATTGAGGAGGAGGAGGAGCAGGAAGATGGAGCCCACCGAGCCCCCCATTCTCAGCCGCCTGCGCAGCCTGCTGGGGCAAGTCGAGACGGGCGGCAACAGGAACGGCAAGCCGATTACCCAAGCCCAGGTCCTCAGCAAGTGGCGCGAGGTCATCACAACTTTTTCGAGGGGTGCCCCGCCCGGGACTCCCCGGGAGGCCTCATGGGGGTGCGAGCCCTTCGAGCCTCCGACGAAGCAGCGCTCGGTCGGCGAGCCGTGGGGCACGACCAAGATCATCGCAACCCCGACGGCGAAGACCTCCTCCTCTTCCTCCTCCTCCTCCTCCTCCTCCTCCCCCTCCTCCTCCTCCTCCTCCTCCTCCCCCTCCTCCCTCCTCCTCCTCCTCCTCCTCCTCCTTCTCCTCCTCCTCTCCTTCCTCTCCTCTCCTCCTCCCTCCTCCTCCTCCTCCTCCTCCCCTCCTCCTCCTCCCTCCTCCTCCTCCTCCTCCTCCTCCTCCTCCTCCTCCTCCCCCTCCCCCAAGGCCAGCGAGCGAGTCCGAAAGACCATGGGCAAAAGGAGCACCATCACCGCCATTGTCCTTGACCCCCAGGGGCCCGAGGTCGTCCTGGTGGAAGGGCCGTAAAGAGCCCCATCAAGACGAAAGCAAAGATCGTCTTCTCGAGAGACTGGGCACCCTGGTGCACGACCCTACATGCGAAGATGAAGGACGAGAGCCCGATTGCTCCTGAAAATCTTACTCTGGCCACTTTCCGTATCACGGTGGTGGAGGAGTCCGCCTCGGAAGCTGTGTACCAGCTGGCCAAAAGCGAACCCCAGACCATCCCCGCGGTGGTCCTCGGCGACGCCGCTGCGGAGAAGGTCCTCCGCACAAGTGTCGCAATCCGCTACGAGTCGGAGGCCACCTCCCGACAAGCCACGTCGATGCGATCAAGCAGGTTACCCCGCCCGTTGGATGCTTCGTGATGCCCCAGAGCTCCAAGGAGGTGCCGAAGCGGTTCAGCCGCAAGGACGACGAAGAGGGTGAGAATTACTGCAACCGCGTCAGCCAGCTGGTGCAGGGCAAGCGCGGGGCTCAATCTACCGACCTCACCACAAAGCCCAACTTGGGGTAGTCAGTTCAATCGCGGAGCTGCAGAACTAACGAAGTGGTTCGTCAAGGACACGCCTCCGAGTTGGCTCACGCCGGCTTAGATTATGGAGTGTGCCACTGGGCGCGGTTTCCTCCGCGTTGCCCAGGCCTGTCGAACAAGGCACCGCGCCTGGATCTTCTTCGCCGACGCCCCGGACGGAATGCCCGCCACTACTTTCAGCTTCTCCTCCGGCATGGTGGTCACGCGAGCCCAGGCTTGTCCCGTCGCCAAGCCGGCCAAAGCCAAAGATGCTAAAGGGGAGCCTGCGCGCAGCCGCTGGGGCGCCCTAAAGCCTACGTCGCAGGCTGAACCCCTGGAGCAGTTCCCCGAGGCAGAGAGGCTGCCCGCCGCGCTCACAGGCGGTGCTGCAGCTGCTGCCGCGCCTGAGGTCAACGCGGATGGCAAGAAACCTGCAGCGCCTGCCCAAGGCGAGCCTGCTGCGCAGCGTCGCAAGGGCCCAGACGGTCAAGCAGTGAGCAATCCACATGACCCGCAGTTTAAGAAATTCTTCCACACTCGTGCTTGTCCTTACTGCAGCGAGGAAACGTGGCCTAGCTTGCGCCACCTCGTCTCCGAATGCCAAGGCGAGTCTTTCGACAACTTCCGGAAGCAACTCAATGCCCTGTACCGCATCGCGCCCTCCTGGTGGGGTAATCAACCCCGAGCTGCGACTGCGTCGGGCTAGGTTGCACATCCTTAATCTAAACGGCGCAGTGAGCTCATGGTCGCCGTAGTGCGCATGGGCTCATTGTTCCTTGGTGCTCTTTGGAGTGATCGTTCGTATATGTCGATGATTTGTTTCACTATCCTTACTTTGTGTCACCGTTCTTCGTCTATACGTTCTCTTTCATATTCTCACGTTCACCTGATTCTAACCTGCGATCGGTTGTTCCTGCTGTACACCATGACGACGACGATTTCCTTTTCTGGTCGGGTGTGGTTCTTGCTGGGCTCGCCCGGCGTATATTGGGAGATAATCGATCTTTTCGATCCTTGCTATGATGGCCGAGGGGATCCTCCTCGGTCAGCGGAGGTTCTCTCAAGGTCGTCGGTCAGTCCTCCCTTCCTGGGAGTAAGCATGTCGTTTGCACCATGGCCCACGTCTTCCCTTGGGGTCTTCTTGACCAGATCACTTAGAGATTCGTCCTGCTTCTCACTGTTAGTTCGACTCATCACATTGCCAGGGCGCACTGCGCCAGAATCTCTGTGCATCAAATTTTCTGCGGATAACCAATCTTTCGCCAGGTGCTTGGCACTCCCTGACGATGCAGCGTGTGCCTTAACAAAGGGATCCTTTCCGATGGGTCTTGTCGTGCGACGTGGCGAAGATTATCCTGCAACACAAGATACTAATGTACGTGATGCGCGTGCTCTGGATATGGTGAGCGCACCTTCTCCTGCCCGGGCGCGGCCATGCCCGATCAAGTTATCCTCGCAATGCAGCTTGAGCCAAACAAGCGCAATTGCGCGTGGATGGATGCTTAAAAGAGAGGCGGAGGGAACGATGGAAACGACTCTTTGCCTATGTTTTCTGCCTGCGCCCGAAGCGCGATTCTAGCTGCAGATTTCCAAGTGGACCTTTTGGAGTCGTCAGAAGCTGACGATCGCTCAAAAGGTTTCTAGGATCTCATCTGTAAACCTCTTTGCTTCACTATTTGCTTCACCACGACCCTTCTCCTGAGAACTCCCTGGGGCATCGTTTCTGGATGGGCTGGGGGGGGATACTTTTTAGCACGCGGGCGCGCGAAGACGAGTCGAACGCCGTGCAAGCTAAGGCGGGCCGCGCCGAAGCGGAGAGAGGTGAACATGTCTCAAACACGTGAGTTTTCGAAATGGGTTCGCCCCCTGCGTGCGTCCTGGGAGCCTCTGGATTGGGATATGGAGGAAGGTTACAAGGGAGGAGGAGGAGGAGGAGGAGGAGGAGGAGGAGGAGGAGGAGGAGGAGGAGGAGGATGCGGGAGGAGAGGGAGGATGAGGAGAAGGAGAGGGACGATACCATATATATATGTATGTATGTATGTATATATATATATGAAACGGAGGAGGCAGAGGAGGAGGAGGAGGAGGAGGAGGAGGAGGAGGAGGAGGAGGAGGAGGAGGAGGCGGACGACGAGGAAGACGAACAGGGAGGGGAAATGGAGGAGAAGGAGGGGGGATGGATGGGGAGCCTCGCGCAGGTGCCGCCACCCCACGGGGATGCCGCACTGTCCTCGGTCTCCAAGAGCAAGTTCTCAGGCTTCACGTCCCGGTGGACCACGCCGGCGGAGTGGCAGAACGCCAGGGCGCTGTGGCGGCAAGCCGCTCCCCTCTCCTCTGTGGCGGCAAGCCGCTCCCCTCTCCTCGACCCCCTGCCCTCCCCTCCCCCCCCCCCCCCTTATCCCACCTATCGCCCCCCTGCTCCCCCTCCTCTCGCCCGCCTTCCCTCTGCGCCTCTGTCCCTCTGTCTCTATCTCTGTGTCTCTGCCTTTCTCTCTCTCTCTCTGTGTCTCTCTGTCTCGCAGTCCGTCCGTGCCTCTGCCTCACTCTCTCTGTCACTCTGTCACCCTGACACTCTGTCTCTCTGTCTCTCTGTCTCTCTGCCTCTCTGCCTCTCTCTCTCCGCCTCTCTGTCTCTCTCCCGCCCTCCCTCACTCTCTGCAGCCCGACGCCTTCGGTCTGGGAGGCCCTATGGGCGCGGAGGATGTGGCGCCCGACCCCGCTGACCCACGGCCCGTCGCGGCGACCGACCACCCCTGCCCCCCCCCCCCGGGGGGCGGATGGCCCTGCGGCAGCTCCCTCCCCAGGCCGCGCGTCCGCCCAGCAGCTGGCTCGCGCCGCCCCCCCCCTCGCTGCCCCCACGGCGGCCTTCCAGCCTCCCGTGGACGGGATGCCCCCGCTGCCGCGGCCATCGCCAGGACCTGCGCGGCCCCTCCCGCGCGGCCCCAGCGCTCGCGCGCTCGCCTCGCCCCGCTCTGCCGCGGGCTCCGGGCCTGGCACCCGTGACTCTCGCGGCAGCCTGCCGCAGCGCCGCGTGCCTTGGGGGCTGTGCTGCTTTCGGGCGTTGCCAGAATTAGGTCGGGCCTGTCCCCCTACAAAAGGATTTTGGACGAAAAAAATAATCGAACAATGCACCCCAAATCCGCCGGCCCCCTTGTGGGGCCGCCAGGCTGTAGGACCAAGGTTTGCTGTTCCCTGCGCCAGTTCCAGTTTCCAGTACGCAATATTCGCGTCCCCGAAACCATAAGCCCTTGCAAAATACGCCATATTCGTGTCCCCGAAACCATAAACCCTCGTACATTGCGCAATACTTGCGTTACCTAAGCCACAAACGCTCGTAAATAATGACGTAGTCGCGTCCCCGAAGCAATAGACCTGTGTAAATTATACAAGATTCGCGTCTCCGAAGCCATAAACCTGCGTAGATGATGCAACATTTGCGACCCCGAAACCATAAACCTAGAGACATTACGCAATCATCGCGTGTCCGAAGCTATAAACCTTTGTATATTACACCATATTCGCGTCTCCGAAGCCATATACCTGCGTAACATACAATATATTTGCGACCCCGAAACCATGGACCCTCGTAAATTACGCACTATTCGCGTATCCGAAGCCATAGACCCTCGAAGTACAACAAAGAATTCAACAAAACCATCAGAATCTTAATTTTGTCTTGCCGATTACTCATCGTCTTCGCGTCAAGTCCCGACGCTGCTTCACGGTGGCGCCAAGGCTTTATGATTTCGCTCTTGCATTGCCTATTATCCGAGAGGAGGGGGCCGGCGGCAGGGGGCGAAACCCTTACGGATATCAACAAATAGTTATACAAATCGTCCCCCGACTATTTTTAAAACTATTTTGGAATTTTCCTCGTGTAAGCGGACACGCCCGGCTTAATGCTAGAAGTGCCCCTGGCCCAAGGTGCCCCCGGGATTCTGAAGGCCCCCACGGTCTCCGTAGCACTCCTCATGCGGCCCAGAGGGCCCCGAGGGCTCTGCAGCGGAGCGGAAAGCGGGGGGCACGTTGGGCCAGGGGCACCTCCCCAGCAACCCTCGGCCCTTGCTGCTGCGGCGGCGCCCTGCCACTGCGCCGCTCAAGCCGCCGCGCCCCGTGCTCGGCGGCAGCCAGCTCGGCCGCGCAGCCGCCTTCCTCGCTCTCCCCGCCTCTTACAGGCGCCCTGGCCCCCCCCGTCTCGAGCTCGGGCCGTGGCTCTGGCCTCGAGGGAGAGAGCCGAGCGCACGCGGTGCCAGTCCCCGCGGCGCTCCGACAGGCCCGATCGTCAGCATCGTGCGGTCTTTCTCTCTCCCTTTTTTTTGTTCTCTCTCTCTCTCTCTCAGTCTCTCTCTCTCTCTCTCTCTCCTCCCCTCTCTCTTTTTTTGTCTCTCTCTCTCTCTTTCTCTTTGTGTGTTTTTTCGTTGCTCGTTTGTTTGTTTGTTTGTTTGTTGGTTTGCTTGCTTGTGTGTGTCTTGCTTTATATGGTTTTTCGTTATTGTGTGCGTTTCCATTTTGTCAGCTGTTTGTTTTTAGTGTGTGTTTTGTTTGTTCTGCCTCTCTCTCTCTCTTTATTCCTTCTTCTCTCTCTCTCTCTCCCTCTTTTTTTTCCTCTCTCTCTCTTTATTTCTCTCGTTCTGTTTTTTGGGCCCCAGCGCAGGATCTGGGAGGCATTGGAGTAGAGCGCGAGGACGCGATCAAGATCCAGGACGAAGATGAAGGCCACGAGGTGGAGGAGGATAATGATGGCCATGGTGAGCAGAATGAGGACGGGCAGGGCGTTGGTATCGCCTCCTCCTCTTCCTACTCCTCCTCCTCTTCCTTCCTCTTCCTCCTCCTCCTCCTCCTCCTCCCCCTTCTCCTGCTCCTCCTCTCCTTTTGCTCCTGCAATCACTCTGGCGGCTCGGTCGTGGCTTTGAATCGTTTGGCAACTGCAAGCTGTCCGTTTCTTAGGGCTCAATTGCCGTTGAAGTGTCTGACCTTCTCTTCTCCCCTCTAGCAATCGAGGAGGGGGATGATGATGAGGAGAAAGAAAATGGAGAACGCGGACGATGCTGATGTTGATGCTGATGCTGATGCTGATGATGGTGAGATGATGCTGCTGCTGATGATAATGACGACGGCGATGATGATGAATCTGACGATCCTGATGACGGTGCCAGTAATGACAATGTTAACACTAATGCTGCTGATGATGATGCTGCTGATGATGCTTATGCTGATGAGGATGGGTATACTGCAGATGTTGATGTCGATGGTGCTGCTGATGATGATGCTGATGCTGCTGCTGCTGATGATAACGAGGATGCGAATGATGATGCTGATGATGATGATGATGATGCTGCTGCAATGGATGATGATGATGCTGCTGCTGCTGCTGATGATGATGACGATGATGCTGATGGGCTTGGAATCCGTTCCCGTGCGGGCGCCAGGCTGCCAGGTGATCTGCTGGACTGCTGCCTGGTCTTGCTAGTGACGCACTTTTGCCTCTTACCTATCCAATCCTGCCCTCACTATCCTGTCTACTAGGGGGCCTGGAGCGCCAACTGATAGCCAACAAGGGGGGGGGCCTCATTTTTTTCGCCGCTCTAGGTTGCCTCAAGACTCGGATTGGACTCCCCCGCGCGGCCAGGGGGCCCCAACAGTCCTCGAAAACGGCCCTAGGGGGCCCCCAAGAGGTGTTCAGAGCCCAAGGCTGCCGAAGATGGCACCCAGATGCCTCAACAATGGCCCAGGAGGGCCCCAGGACGCCCCCGAAAGGGCAAAGTCTGTTGAACGACCACCATGTTTTGACTTAGTTTTGCCTGTCACAATTTTTGATTCGTCGATGTCCGAACATCGCTTCAAGACGAACCCGCAGCCCCCGAGATTGCCCAAGACGGCTCCACGGTCGTTCCCAAAGGCCACCCGACGAGGAGGGCCCCAAGACGCCCCCGAAAGGGCAAAGTATGTTGAACAACCGTAACGTTTTGAACTAGTTTTGCCTGTCACAACTTTTGCTTCCAAGATGTTCAAATATCGCTTCAAAACGACCCCTCAGCCCCCGATATTGCCCAAGACGTCCCCACGGTGGTCTCAAAAGGCCTCAAGATGCTGCCCAAATCGCCCAGGATGGCCAAGCAAGGTCCCAAGACGCTGTCAAGAGGGGCCCCAGATGCCTCAAGATAGCCCCGATTGCAAAGGATGGGCCGAAAATTGCCCAAGAGGCCCCGTGATGGCCGCCAATTCGTTCCAAGATAACTACAATATGGCTCAGCATATGGGGGCAGAGGTAGTGGGCGCAGCTCTGAACCTTTCGCTGCTTCGCTCTCCCAGTGGCACCCGGTTGCATTAAGGGTACCGCTGTCAGCAGCATTATGTGCGTAGCATGCGCACGCTCCTCTTTGGCTTGTGTCGATGTGTCGTTCGCATGACGTGTGATGCCTGCACCTCCAGAACAAACGTGACGGTGGAGAACAAGTTCTCCGATTGAACAGCGAGGGCGTGTCCGTCAGTGTAAAACCAGGGGCAAGACAAATGTGTGCGGCGCTGGAGCGCCATCAACAGGAGGGGGGAGGCAGGAGGGCGGATGACTGGACGATCCTGATTGAGGTCGTCGGCTGCTTGACGCCACTGCCAGTCGCAACGCCTTCATCTTCACCCGCCTGCACACTCAAGAGAAGGACAACCGATTTGTTGAGGCCAGGACTGCGACCAAAACCCTTGTAAGTCTGGCCAGGGCATCGGCCATAAGCTAACCATGTACATATCTGTTTAAAACTTCTGCGAGCCCCTGGGGAGGTGCAATTCCTGTCGATACTGGTCCGGGCAGAGCCAACGCCGTCCAGATCCTGTTTTGCTTTGCGCGCGTCGTGCGATTAACAATGGCAAATGCCCACTGCAACTGCCAATGCCATGCTTGCCACCGCGTGCTGAGGACGTTCCGGATGGGCTTCGCTCATCGAGTCTTCAGAAGGAAGATGCCCACTGCTGCTTCACATCCGTGCCACCCAATTGTGATATGAGCAGTTAGGAGCACTCGGCGTGGATATAGCCTCCCACATCTCGCTCGGCAATGACAGCGCCAGCTGACATCCTCCACCTTGTTCGCACATGCGAATTGAGCCATCGTGCGTGGTTCGTCATCTTTGGATCCAACTGTGCCTGCTTGCGCCCACCTAACAACCATAACACCCGCTGCCGCTATCCACCTCTCTCGCGCCAGCTGTTTCCAGCGCTGTAGCTGCGTCGGCATGGTTCCAGAATCGCCTCCTGCGGCTCGCTGGGCAATGGCACAAGCCGCTGCCACCGCCCGCCTCCGTCGCGCAAAGAATCTCCAACGTGTCCAGCGCTACAACTGATCACGTGTTGATCCAATGTTTCATCCAACACCTCGTCTGACAAGTGCAATGCCCGCTGCCGTTACCTGCACCTCTCGCACGCGCTGGTCCCAATCTTTTCTGCCGATGGCGTCGGGCTCCGATCTCGTCTCCCACGTCCTGCAGAGGAACGCGCTGATCAACACCTTGTCGCTGATGACGTCGGGCCCCATCCTCGTCTCCCGCACCTCGCTGAGCACCGCCTGCGTCTGCTGCCGCTGCCCTCCGTTCTCGCATGCGCCGTTTCTCCTTGAAGAAGAATGAAGGCATAAACACAATGTTCGAAGGTCCTCGCAAATTTCTTGGATCTGCGCTGGCTGCCCCGACACGCAACACGCGACCCGTAGCGTGTGGACACGGAGCCCAGCACGCCAGTTGAACACGCAGGCCTGGCGCGACACGCTCACCAACGGGTGGGCCAACACGTGCGCGAGAGACGTGCTGAACACGGCACGAATTGCGCTCCAACACGTGCGCATCCGGGGCAGCCAGGGGCGCTGGACCTGCCCTCCCCTGGCGCGCGGAGCCTTGCCGAGGGCGACGCCTGGAGGCGCCGCCACGTGGGCCCTCCTCCTCCCCCTCCTCCTCCTCCCCCTCCTCCTCCTCCGCCTCCTCCTCCTCCTCCTCCCCCTCCTCCTCCTCCTCCTCCTCCTCCTCCTCCTCCTCCTCCTCCTCCTCCTCCTCCTCCTCCTCCTCCTCCTCCCAGCGCGGACCGTCGCACATTTGTGTTTAGGGCCTCTGTGCTCGTCTTCGAGGTCCGGGCGTTCTGGTTGGCGGCGCTGGCAGAATCCGGGGGAGCTCCGGCGAGTCCTCGCAGGGAGCGCTCATGCTGCGGCCGACGGAGCTCCTGCACAGCTTGGGAGGACTCCCCAGCTCGGCCCGAGGATGAACCCCCCACCCGGGCTAAGACAGTCGGCTTTCTCGCACGCGCTGACCCCAAGTCTGAAGCTGACGACGTCGGGCTCCAACTTCGCCTCTTGCATCCCGACGATCAACGATAGGGACCGCTCCCACTGCCCAACCAGCTCGCACGCGCTGATACCAGCGTTGTAGCTGATGACGTTGGGCTCCACCTTCGCCTCCCACATCTCGCTGATCAGCGACAAGGATCGCTGCCACTGCTCGCCTTTCCCGCACGCGCTGATCCCCGCGCTGTAGCTGACTAGTGTGAACCCGTGGATTACATCCACGGTGTGCTGAACCTGGGACTCGCACGCCAGGTGAACAGCTCGTCGAAGTGCAACAGCTGGGGCGTCCCTGGGGCCGTGTCGGGGGCATGTTGGGACCTCCTGCGAGCCTGTCTGGGGCGTCTGGAAGGCCTCTTGCGGTTTTTGGGCGCCTCTGGGGCCGTTCCCTGGCTGTCCCCCAGAGCTCCGTTCGGGGACAGCCTGGGAAACTTACAGTACGTGCGTGCTGTGAGGTTGCTGTGGAAAGGCCCCCCCCTTGTTATCCCTGAGGTTAGCTGCAGGGCATGCTGCAGGCTCGGGGAGCCGGGGCTGGAAGCTGTCTTCGAACATCTCGGGGAGGTCTGCGCCATCTCGGAGTGGTCCAGGGTGGGATCTCGTGGTGTTGGGGCACGAACGGAGCCCGTGGGCCTCTCCGAAACGGGCCGTCCGTGCCCGCGGACATCCCTGCAGAGATCCAGGACGGCCAGAGAAGGCCTCGGAAAGCTCCCATGAAAGGACGGAGAGAGCTCCCGCCGGATACTACAACCCCCCTTTGTAGCATCCGTCGGGGGCCCCCCTGGAGGGCCGCACGGAGGCCGTCTGGGAGCACAGTGTGAGCCCTCCTGGGCAGCTCCTGGTGCGTCTTGGGGGGCCGCCTGAAACTCCAGTAGGCCGTCGGGGGCCTGTCTCAGGCCGGCTTGGAGCCCTCTTGGGCCGTCTTGCTGCGCTCGTGGAGGCTTTTTGGGCCATCGTGGGGCAATCGCGAGAATGCCTGAAGCTGCGTGGGGCCCTTCTGAGCCCGTCGTTGCGAAAGTGTGGGAAACATTGGTAGCACTCACCGTTTTTTTTGCTTGACTTCTGGTCTCCGGGGTCCGTCTTCGGAGTCCTCGTGGGCCCTCTTGGGCCGTACCCGGGGGCCTCTTTGGGCCGTCTTCGGGCCATGATGGGGGCCTGGGGCCGTCTGGCAGTCTTGATTCGGGCCCTCCCGGGGCGTCTCGGGGGGCAGCCTGAGGCTCTGTGAGGCTGGCCGGGGCATGTTCTGGCCCGTCTTGAGGCCCTCGCTGGCTGCCATGGTTGGCTCGGTGAGGCCCTCGAGGGCCATCTCGGTGTGTGGGGCCGTTCTGGGCCCGGCATGGGAGAACGTGGAAACCTTCGATCATTCATGGTTTGAGCTTGGTTTTTTTTCGCCTCGTGGGGCCGTCGTCGGGGTCCTCCTGGGCCCTCTTGGGCCTTCTCCCCGGGCCCTCTTGGGGCCGTCCTAGGGCCATGCTGGGGGTCGCGGGCCGTCTTGGAGCTCGCTGTGGTGCACGCTGGGCAGCCTATAGGGCCCTCTCGGGGCTATCTTGGGGGCCACCGGGAGCTTGGGCCACCTGCGGGCCCTCTTGGGGTCGTCTTGGGGCACCTGGCGGGGGGCCTCCTCGACCGTCTTGGGGCGATCCGGGGTGGCCCTGCAACGGTCCGGGGCCGTCCGTGGCCCCCCAAAGGGGAGAAAGCACGGGGCACTGTCGAACACCTAACGAACATCTATGCTTTTTTGCCCGGGGAACCGTCTTCGTGTCGGGCCGTCTTCGGAAGCATTTGGCCCGTCGTCGGGCCATCTGGGGCTGTCATGGGGCTTCGTTCGGGTTCTCCTGGGGCGTCCTCCAGTCATCTCGAGCGTCTCGGGAGCCGTCCGAGAGCGGCGGGGGCGCTCCGGGCGCTCGGGGCGCATCTCGCGACCTCCTGGCCCGTTTCGCACGCGCAGCGACCAGATTCGGGAGTGGCTGAACCCCTCCTCCTCCTCCTCCTCCTCCTCCTCCTCCTCCTCCTCCTCCTCCTCCTGCTCGGGCGCATCTCGCGACCTCCTGGCCCGTTTCGCACGCGAACAGATGACATTGGGCTCCAACGTCGCCTCCCGCATCTTGCTGAGCAGAGACAACGCCCGCTTCCATTGACCAGCCTTTTCGCACGCGCTGATCCTGGCGTTGTAGCTGATTAGGGCTGACCTGTGGACTACCGTCCACGATTGCTGATGTATTGGGAGGGCGCATGCTGCTGCGTAGTGCTTCAGGGCGAGCTGGGTGTTCGATGATCCTGTCGGCGCCGAGAGCATCGTTTGCAGCAGCATCGGATATGGCAGCATCGGCAGTAACCCGAGAGGTGGGTGGAGCGACGTGACTGGCAAACGACGGCAGCCACTGTGCAGAGGGAACCGTGGGCAACGAGGAGAAGGAGGTCGAGGAAGGGAGTGTAACCTGTATGGAAAACCATACCCCGCGCCTCCTGCAACACGCGCCGTGCGGGAGTAGTCCCAGAAAAAGCGTTCCGGGGCGTTGGCGGCTCGGTCTGAAAGGTTTTTCGCCCATCCCCTTCCAGCCCAAGATGGCCCCAAGAAAGCTCCAAAGGAGCCCCAAGACTGTTCCAGAGGACCCCAAGTGAGCCCCCCAGAGCTCCAGACGCGGGGGTAAGTCGGCTAGAGCTCTCAGGGAGCCCTCAGCCCCCATAGGACCCCCTCAGGAGGACCCAAGACTGCCCCAAGAGGGCCGCAAGAGGGTTTGAAAAAGGCCCAACAACTTGTCGCGAAAAGGAGCCGTCTTCGTGTAGGCCCCTCATGGGGCCCCAAGATGGCCCCAAGAGGCCCCAAGTAAGCTCCAAACGAGCCCCAAGACGGTTCCAAGAGAATAGGGAGTCCACCTGTGAGTAAAAAATTAGCCTGGCGAAGGACCGAACCATATGCAGCTGTGAATACTGCCATTGTGCATATAATCTTCGCCCGCGCTCCCTATGGGGAGACGAACCGAGTGAGGGGCGTGCCACAATGGGCCTGCGGTGGGCAAGGAGGACGCATGCGAACTGTGCCACTGGGGCCTTCGGCGGAGCTCCCTATGGGGCCACGAGCCGTGTGAGGGGTGTGCCAAAATGGGCCTGCGGTGGGTGGGGGGACGCATGCGAACTGTGCCACGGGGGCCTTCGGTGGAGCTCCCTGTGGGGCCACGAACCGTGTGAAGGGTGTGCCAAAATGTGGGCCTGCGGTGGGCAGGGAGGACGCATGCGAACTGTGCCACTGGGGCCTTCGGTGGAGCTCCCTATGTGGCCACGAACCGTGTGAGGGGTGTGCCAACATGGGGCTGCGGTGGGCGGGGGGGACGCATGCGAACTGTGCCATTGGGGCCCTCGGTGGAACTCCCTATGGGGCCACGAACCGTGTGAGGGGTGTGCCAACATGGGCCTGCGGTGGGCGGGGAGGATGCATGCGAACTGTGCCACTGGGGCCTTCAGTTGAGCTCCCTATGGGGCCACTAGCCGTGTGAGGGGTGTGCCAAAATGGGCCTGCGGTGGGCGGGGAGGACGCACGCGAACTGTGCCACTGGCGCCTTCGGTGGAGCTCCCTATGGGGCCACTAGCCGTGTGAGGGGTGTGCCAAAATGGGCCTGCGGTGGGCGGGGAGGACGCATGCGAACGGTGCCACTGGGGCCTTCGGTGGAGCTCACTATGGGGCCACGAACCGCGTGAGGGGTGTGCCAAAGTGGGTCTGCGGTGGGCGGGGAGGACGCATGCGAACTGTGTCACTGGGGCCTTCGGTGGAACTCCCTATGGGGCCACGAACCGTGTGAGGGGTGTGCCAAAATGGGCCTGCGGTGGGCGGGGAGGACGCATGCGAACTGTGCCACTGAGGCCTTCGGTGGAGCTCCTATGGGGCGGGCAGGGAGGACGCATGCGAACTGTGCCACTGGGGCCTTCGGTGGAGCTCCCTACGTGGCCACGAACCGTGTGAGGGGTGTGCCAACATGGGGCTGCGGTGGGCGGGGGGGACGCATGCGAACTGTGCCACTGGGGCCTTCGGTGGAGTTCCCTATGGGGCCACGAACCGTGTGAGGGGTGTGCTGAAATGGGCCTGCGGTGTGCGGGGATGACGCATGCGAACTGTGCCACTGGGGCCTTCGGTGGAGCTAGCAATGGGGCCACGAACCGTGTGAAGGGTGTGCCAAAATGGGCCTGCGGTGGGCGGGGAGGACGCATGCGAACTGTGCCATTGGGGCCTTCGGTGGAGCCCCCTATGGGGCCACGAACCGTGTGAGGGGTGTGCCAAAATGGGCCTGCGGTGGGCGGGGAGGACGCATGCGAACTGTGCCACTGGTGCCTTCGGTGGAGCTCCCTATGAGGCCACGAGCCGTGTGAGGGGTGTGCCAAAATGGGCCTGCGGTGGGCGGGAGGACGCATGCGAACTGTGCCACTGGGGCCTTCGGTGGAGCTCCCTATGTGGCCACGAACCGTGTGAGGGGTGTGACGATATGGGCGGAGGGGACGATGCTGATGACGATGATGTTGAGGAGGATGTGGATGAGGATGATGCTGCAGATGATGATGATGATGATGATGATGATGATGATGATGATGATGATGATGATGATGATGATGATGATGATGATGATGATGATGATGATGGGTGATGGTGATGGTGGTGACGATGGTGTGGTGAAGGGGAGGGGATGATGATGATGATGATGATGATGATGCTGCTGCTGCTGATGCTGATGCTGATGCTGATGCTGATGATGATGACGATGATAATGATGATGATGATGATGATGATGATGATGATGATGATGATGATGATGATGATGATGATGATGATGGTGATGGTGATGGTGATGGTGATGGTGATGGGAGGATGGGGGAGGAGGAGAGGAGGTGGGACGCGGGGCGCTGTCTCATCAAAACGAGGACCCAACACCACAAGATGGTTGGGAACAATACCCCGCACCTCATGGGACACCTCTTTCTCGGGAGGGCTTGCCAAAGATTCGTCCGGGCCTCCCCGCGGCACCCAGGGACGCTGTTTTCTGAGGCCTCTCTCGCATGCCGCGTGCCCCAGGAGGCCTTGAGGTATAATGCGAGAGGTGCCCCAAGAGGTGAGGTGTGTGTGTGTGTGTGTTTCCAATCCGACGGGGCTTCAGTGAAATAGGAAATTTCAAGGCTTCCTGGGAGTCCACCCGGGCCACGGTAGGCCGATTTCGGAAACCTTGGGTGCCGTGCTGGGCCAGATGTGGGGGTTGTTCCAGAGTCGGCCTTCCGGGGAGGCTTCTCGCGGGCCTCTCGGAGGCAGTTTCGAAACCTTTTGGGGGCCGTTTGGGGGCATCTTGGGGCCTCTTTTGGGCCTCTTGGGGGCCTCTTGGGGGCGTCTTGGGGCGGAAGGCTGGGATCTTGGGTTCGAGGTCCCCCTCTTGGGGCCGTCTTGGGGCCCTCTTGGGCCGTCTTGGGCGCGTCTTGGGCCGTTTTAGGGGCCTCTTGGGAGCCTCTTAGGCCGTCTTGGGGCGGTCTTGGGGGCCTCTTGGACTGTCTTCAGCGCCATGAAAGCCGCTCAAAATGTACGTTGCCCTCTGGAAAATCAATGATTTTGGCATGTTGGGGCCCTCGTGGGACGCCACTTGGGCGTCTCTTGGGCCGTCGTGGAGGCCTCTTGGGCCGTTTTGGGCTCTCTTGGGGCTCCCTGGAAGCCACCGTGGGCTCTCTGGGGGCCCTCGTGGACCGTCCCCACGAGCGGAGCCGCCGAGGTGCCGCCCCCCAGGGCCTGGCGAAGGTGCCCCAATGGCCATTCTCGCACGCACAACGCCCGGTATTATAGGTTCGATGGCGTCGGGCTCCAGCCTCGCCTCCCGCATTTCGCCGATCAACGACAGGGCCCACTTCCACTGCTTGCCCTTCTCGCACGCGCTGGCCCCAGCGTTGTAGATGACCAGTGTGAACCCGTGGAAAATCCACGGCCCGCAGGTCCAGGCGTTGGTCCCGAACGCGCACGTGTCGGAAGCGCTGGAAGCGTCAAAAGTAATGTGTTTTTGCTAATCGCGCGAGGCCTGGGCGCGATTAGCAGAAACTCGTAGTTTTTCAGACACAATCAGAGTAAGGGGGCCCGAACGATCTTACAGAGTCCCTGTGCGCGAGAAGTTCGATGTGGGGGGTGGACGCGTGGGGGCCAGAGTTGGGCGTCACGTTGGGGGGCCTCGTTTGAGGGCCACGTTGGGGGGTCTCGTCACGGGGTCATGATTGGGGGCAACGCTCGCGGCCCTGCCGGGGGCCATGTCTGGGGGCCGCGTGCGGGGTTCGGGGGCACATGTGACCGTCGCGTTCGAGGGTGCGGGGTTCGGGGGCAGATGTGAGGGTCACGTTTGAGGGCCATGGTTGGGGGCTGTGTGCCTTGGGGCCACGCTTGGGGGCGCCTGGGGGCTACGCGTGGGGTTGACGTTCGGGGGCCACGCTCACTGGGGCGGTAGGGGGCGACCTCCGGAGGCTTTGTGTGTGGGGGCCGCCCTTTGGGGGTCCCGTCTGGAGGCCGCGCGTGGAGCCGACGTGTATCAAGGGGCCCAAGGACACACACATAAATACACAGAAATCAAACGATCCCCCATATTTTCCCACATCTTCTGGGTTTTTGTCTTCCCGCCCAATTCCCATATTTTCCAATATTTTCCTTGGGATCGACGATTCGTTGTGTCTGTGTGTTTTTTTCCCTCCTGAGTGTAAGGGGCCACGTCCAGGGGCGATCTCAGGAAGCAGTCGGGGAGCCCCGGGGGCACTGACCTGGAAGCGTGAAGAGGAATGGGTTTTTGCTAATCGCGCTGGGACTGTGCGCGATCACCCCAAACTCAAGGCATGGTCCACGGGGCCCTCGCTGGTATACGTACCGGCTGTAGTGGCCTGCGGGCAATCTCGCCGAGGGCCTGGGTAATGGGTAAGAGATCTCGTGGATGTTGGTTGGGATCTCGTGGTTGGCCTCTCGGGAGCCTCTGGGAGCGTCCCGGCGTTTCTTTGGGGCGTCTTGGGGCTTCCTGGGGGCCTCTTGGGGTGGAGGCCTCAATTTTTTGGTTCCTGGTCCCTGTCTTGGGCCTCTCTTGGGGCCTTCTTGGGGCCCTCTTGGGCCGTCTTGGGCGACTCCTGGGCCGTCTTGGGGCCCTCTTGGGCCGTCTTGGGGCCGTCTTGAAGGCCTCTTGGGCCGTCTTGGAACGGTCTTGGGGGCCTCTTGGGCGGTCTTGGAGCGTCGGAAAGCCGAAAAAGCGAGAAGGCCAGAAACATCGACAAAAACACAGAGAAAATCAACGATTTTGGCTTCTGCGGCCCCTCTTGGAGGTACACTTCGAGCGCTCTGCGGGCCTCGTGGAGGCGTCTCGGGCCGTCTTGAAGGCGTCTTGAAGCCATCTTAAGCGTCTCGGATACACTCTTGGACCGTCTTGGGCCGTCTTCGGGACCTCCTGAAGCCGTCTTGGGGCGATCTGGGAATCCTGGAACAGTCCGCGAGCGGTCCGGGGGCCTCCCGGGCCCGTCGGGCAGCGGCCCGGAGGCTCTCCGGGCGGCCCGCGAGCTCTCTGGGCGGCCCGGGGCGTTGCCACTGCTTGTACTTCTCGCACGCGCTTCGCCCGGAATTGTAGTACAGATGCTGTTGGGCTCCAATTTCACTTCCCACATTTCGCCGAGCAGCGCCAGAGCCCGCTGCCACTGCTCGCCCTTCTCGCAGGCGCTGATCCCAGCACTGTAGCTGACTAGGGCAGACCTGTGGACTCCGTCCACGACATCAGCTCGACGTGGCGAGGGGTCTCTGGGCAAGCGCGGGGGGGTGCGGCTGCAGGGCCGAAAGGCAATCATGATGGCGTCGGGCTCCAGCTTGGCTTTCCACATCTCGCAGTGCAGCGCCAGGCCCCGCTTGTCGTAAGGGTGCCTTCTCCTCCTCCTCCTCCTCCTCCTCCTCCTCCTCCTCCTCCTCCTCCTCCTCCTCCTCCTCCTCTTCCACCTTCTTCTCCTCTTTCGCTGGATTCTCCATGCCCTCGGTCGGCAATCGTCGATCCTACGACGACTCTCCCCAACAGAGAAACATCGAAGGCCCTCGGAGCGTCCAACATTGTTCTTGTGTGTCTTCGATATGCCGGTCGCCTCTCGTCCGCTCCCCCCCTCCTGGAAGCAATTCTGAGGCCACTTAGGGCTTCGCGGGGGCCGTTTGGGGATCTCTTGGGGCGTTTTTGCGTGCGATATGCCTGTCGCCTCTCGTCCGCTCCCCCGCTCCTGGAGGGAATTCTGAAGCCACTGAAGGCTTCGTGGGGGCCGTTTCGGAGCCTCTTCGGCCTTCTTTTGGGCCTCCCGGGGGGGCTCTTAGGGCCCTCTCGGGCCGTCTTGGGTGCCTCTTGGGCCGTCTTGGGGCCGTCTGAGGCCCGCCTCGGCGCCTCTTGGGCTGTCTTGGGCCGTCTTGGGCCGCTCCTGGGGCCGTCTTGGGTGCCTCTTGGGCCGTCTGGGGCGCCTCCTGGGCCGTCCTGGGGCCGTCCTGGGGCGTCTTGGGACCGTCTTGGGGCCCTCCTGGCCCGTCTTGGGGCTCTCTTGGGGTCCTCTTCGGCCGTCTTGGAGCGGTCGGGGGGACTTCTTGGGCCGTCTTGGAGCGTCGGGAAGCCGAAGAGGCGAGGAGGCCGAAAACATAGAAAAACACAATAGAAATCGACGATTTCTGTCGCTCGGGGCCCTCTTGGGAGGCCTCTTGGGAGGCCTCTTCGGGCGTCTTGGACGCCTCTTGGGCCGTCTGGGGCGAATCTCGGGCGTCTTGGGCCCATCTTTAAGCGTGCCGGGGCTCTCCGGGGCCGTCTTGGGGGCTTCTGGGGGCCCTCTCGACATGTCCTGGAGCCTGCCTGGGCGGCCCGGGGCGGCCCGGGGCCAGCCCGGGGCGGTTTCGGTGCATTGGGGCCTGCGCCCTTCTGGCACGCACTGGGCCCTGCAATGTAGTAGAGACTAGGGCTGACCCGTGGACTCCGTCCACGTAATCTTTTTCAAGAAGCTCTTCGTGAAGCGGCGGAGGTGTTGCCGAAAGGCTATCTGGGACCGTTTCGAGGCCGTCTAAGGCCGTCTTTGGCTGCTCATGGGGCTGTCTTGGGTGGCTCTTCGGCCGTCATCTTCGGGCCTCTTGTGAACCGTCTGGGAGCCTCCTGGGGTCCTCTTAGGCTGTCTTAGGTGCCTCTTGAGCCTGACCGCTCTTGGCGCTGTCTTGGCCGCCTCTTGGGCCGTCTTGGGGCCGTCAAAGGGGCTTCCAGAGGCGTGTTGGGGCGATCTTGGGGGCCAGTATGGCCGTTTTGGACGCGCTTCGGACGCAAAGCACGGAAATTGCAAACATGTGCGTTTTCCCTAGGGATTGGGGCGATTTTTCCTCTTTCGGGCTCTCTTTGGGGCTTGTCTTGGAGCTCACTTGGAGCGTCTTGGGGGGCCTCTTGGGAGGGCATCTTGGGCGTCTTGGACTGCTCTTGGACCTTCTAGGAGGCCATCTTGGGCCCTCTTGGGGCCCTCGTGGGGGCCGAGGGGGGTGTCTCGGAGCGCTCTTGGGCCACCTTGGAGCGCCTCGGAGCGCGCCGGGCCTGCCGGGGCTCGCAGGGGCCGCCAGGGCGCCTGCTGCGCCATTTTGGTCCGAATCCTACTCTTCGCACGCGCGGGGCCCTGCAATGTAGCAGGTACTAGGGTTAAGTCGGGCGTGTCCCCCTACAGGGCTGACCCGCGGCCTTCCGGCCGCGGAATTTGCCCGCCATCGTGACGTCCCCGTCCATGCGCTCATCTCCGCACCGGGGCCGCTCAGACGCCCAGCGCGCGGGAGGATCACCGATAGGACGCTGGAGTACCTGTCCATTGGGTTTGCTTGGGCTGACGGTTACGAGCCTTCTCGGGGTGTCTGGACTCTCTTGGGGCCTTCTTCGGGGCATTGTCGGGACATCTTTGTGGCTCCTATCGGCTTTGGGGCCATTTTGGGCGCCTTCCTCGTCCTCCCCTGGATCCTGCATCCCGTCGATCTTAGTTAGGGGTCGTCTCGGTATGTCTGGACCCTCTAGGGGCCTCCTTCGGGTCATGCTCGGGACATATCGGTGGGTCCTGTCGGCTTGTGGGGCAATTGTGGGCGTCCTCCTCCTCGTCCCTCGATCTTTCATCCCGTCGATCTTCGATCGTCAGTCGTCGACGCTCCCCAAGAGAGAAGCATCGAAGGCCTCTTTGGGGCCGTTTGGGGGCCTCTTTTCGTCCTCCTGGGGGTCTCTCGGGGCCCTCTTGGG
This sequence comes from Prorocentrum cordatum, assembly GCA_963575745.1. Classification (NCBI taxonomy): domain Eukaryota; class Dinophyceae; order Prorocentrales; family Prorocentraceae; genus Prorocentrum; species Prorocentrum cordatum. The sequence continues at coordinate 109,810 of CAUYUJ010017892.1, forward strand.
CCGTCTGGAGTGCCTCTGGGGCCATCTTGGGGCCATCTTGGGTTGTTATTTGGCGCTCTTGGGGCTGTCTTGAGTGCCTCTTGGGCAGTCTCGGGCGCCTCTGGAGCCGTCGCGGGGCCGTCTCGGGCCGTTTTGGGGCCCTCGTGGGGGCGTCTTAGGGCGATCTTGGGGGCCTGCACGACCGTCTTGGAGACTGTGCAAGCGGAAAGAACGAACATATCCCAAATAGACGTTTTCCGACGGGAATGGGGCGATTCTTGCCTCTTGGAGCTCTCCTGGCCCGTCTCGGGGGCCTCCTGGCCTGCCTTGGAGGCCTCTGGGGCCATCCTGGGGGCTCGCTTGGGGTCCTCTTGGGGTTCCTGGCGCCCTCTTGAGCGTCTCTGAGGCGTCTTGGGGCCGTCTCGGGGCACCTGGGGACCCCCCGGAGCCGTCTCGGAGCGCCCGGGGGACTCGCAGGGCGCGCAGGAGGGCCCGGGCGGCCTTTCGGGACAGAGGACCTTCTCGCACGCAAAGGTCGCTGCATTGTAGAAGAGACTAGGGCGAATCTGTGGATTCCGTCCACGTCGTGTAGCGTGTTCAGAGTGTGCGTGTCCTGAGGCATCATCCTCTCGATCTTCGTTGGGGAATCGTGGGTCCTACGACAAAGCCCCCCCCGAAACAGAAGCATGCAGGGCCCCCGGAGCGTTGAAAACTGTCGTCTGCCTCACTTCTCTGAGTGCAGTTTGGAAACCTCTTGGGCTCTCGTGGGGACAGAGGTATGCTCGGGCCTCGTACGGGGTCTTGAGGGTGACTTGGGGCCGTCTCGGGCGCCTCATGGGCAGTCTTGGGCCGTTTTGGGCGCCTTTCAGGCTGTCGTCCGTCGGGCCGTCTTAGTCGGCTCTTGGGGACCGTCTGGGGGCTGCTGAGGGCTCTCTCGGGCCGTCTTAGGGCTCGCTTGGGCCGTTTTGGGCTCCTCCAACAGCCGTCTTGAAGCACTCCTGAACTGTCTTGGGGCCCTTGCCGGAGCCTCTTGAGCCTTGGAGCATTCATGGGGGGGGGCCAGGTGCTCTCTTGTGCCGGTCTTAGCTCAAAATCGCGAGAATCTGAACATCAGGCAACAACCATCGAATAATCCGCCGGCCCCCTTATGGGGCCACCAGGCTGTAGGCCGGAGGTTCGCAGTTTCCTGTGCCAGTTGCAGCTTCCAGTTTCCACTGTTACAGTTTTGCTTCTTGCTGCTTACTGTTCCTTGTTGCTGCTTACTGTTCCTTGTTGATGGACCGCGCGAGGGGGGGAGGCCCAAAACGGGCATTGTTACCACGGAGAAATCGTATTGTCTGAATTGCTGGGGTGGGTAAAAATTATCACCCCTCACGCAGATCGGCGGGGTCAGGGTCCAAAAACATACGGGATTTGCAACATTTCTGACAGTCGGTGGCACCCCTCATGCAGATCGGCGGGGTCAGGGTCCAAAAACACAGGGGATTGGCCACATTTCTGAAATTCGGCGGCACCCCTCATGCAGATCCGTAGGGTCAGGGTTCAACAACACATGGGATTTGCCACATTTCTAAAATTCGGTGGCACCCCTCACGCAGATCCGTAGGGTCAGGGTCGAAACACAAACAGGTCCCGACAAGCCTCATGACTTCGCTCTTCCATGGCCCATTCTCCGAGAGAGGGGGCCAGCGGCAGGGGGCGAAGCCCTTACGGATATCAATGACTTTTGGCCGCCGCGAGCCGTCTGGACGGCCTCTTGGGCCGTCTTGGGGCTGTCTCGGAGCTATCCGTGAGCCCTCTTGGGCGGCTCTTGGGGCCCGTTTAGGGGGCTCCTGGGGGCTCTCTCGGGCCGTCTTGGGGCTCGCTTGGGCAGTCTTGGGCTCCTCCGGGAGCCGTCTTGGAGCCCTCCTGAGCTGTCTTGGGGCCCTTGGCTGGAGCTCTTGAGCGGCCTGGGAGCGTTCGGGGGGGGCCCAGTAGCTGTCTTGGGCCTCTCTTAGCTCGAAATCGCGAGACACTTGTGGCCGCCGCGAGACGTCTGGACGGCCTCTTGGGCCGTCTTGGGGCTCTTGGCCCGAGATCGCGGCGCTCCTTGAAGGCGTCCCGAAGCGTGCTCGAGCCGCCCGGAGGCACGCCAGGCCGCGCCAGGGACGCCAAGGGCCCGCCGAGGCCGTGCCAGGGGCCCGCTGAGGCCGATTTTGGATGCTTGATCCGTTTCCATTTCCACACGCGCTTCCCCTGGCCATGTAGGAGAGACGACGGTCGGCTCCATCTTTGCCTCCCACATCTCTCGGAGAAGCGCCAACGCCCGCTGCCACTGATCGCCATGCCCGCACGCGCTGATCCCAGCATTGTAGCTGATGACGTTAAGCTTAAGCTTCGCCTCCCATATCTCGCTGAGCAGCGTCAACGCCCGCTGCCACTGCTCGCCCTTCTGGCATGCGCTGATCCCAGCGTTGTAGCTGATGGCGGTGGTCTCCATCTCTGCCTTCCACATCTCTCTGAGCAGTGACAAGGCCCACTGCCACTGCTCGCCTTTCTCGCAGGCGCTGATGCCAGAGCTGTAGCTGACTAGAGCTGACCCGTGGACTTACGTCCACGACAGCTTGCCCGCGTGCAGAAGCTGAGATCGCTTGCCCGAAAAGGCTAGAAAGCTAAAATCCTTGAAAAGCAATCTATGATTTTGCCCGCCTCGGGCCTTCCTACAGGGCCTCTTGGAGCCCTCTGGGGTCGACTTCGGAGCCTCTGGAGCCGTCTTAAGGCCGTGTTGCGCCATTTTGTGGCCCTGTTGGGCCGTCTAGACGCCATCTTGGGCCATCTTGCCATCTTGAAGCTTGAAGCATCTTGGGCGACCCTGGAGGCCTCCAGGGCGGGTCGGAGTCTCGCCGGGATCAGCGCGGGAGCTCCTGGGACCTGCCTGTGAGGGCCCTGGGGCGGCGGCCCCGAGGGCCCTTCGGCACAAGCAGGCCCAGGCGTGGTAGAACAGATCACGTCGGGCTTCAGCTTCGCCTCCCACATGTCGCAAAACAGCCCCAACGCCTGCTGCCACCGTGCGCCTTTCTCGCACGCGCTGATCCCGGCGTTGTAGCTGACGACGTTGGCCTTCACCCTCGCCCTCCACATCTCGCCGAGAAGCGACAGAGCCCGCTGCCACTGCCGGCCTTTCTCGCACGCGCTGATCCCGGCGCTGTAGCTGATGGCGTTCGGCTCCAGCTCCGCCCCCCGTGTCGCGCTGAGCAGCCCGAGGGCCCGCTGCCACTGCTCGCCCTTCTCGCACGCGCTGATCCCAGCATTGTAGGAGAGACTAGGACGAACCCGTGGACTCCGTCCACGACATCTTTCTGGAATGGTTCTCGAAGGAACGGCGCAGATTGTACCGAACATCTACAAACACGGCGGCGGCTCGGGCGGCGGCAGCGAGACCGCGCCTTCGTGTCCGAGCTCTTGCAGCGCTCCAGCAGCTTGGCCCAGCGCACTGCTCGTTCACCCCCCTCCTATTGAGGGCAGTTTCGAAGTCTCTCGGGGATGTGCGTCGAAGTCGAAGCCCATCTGAGCGGGAGGGTTTGTTCACCACGTCCCATTCTGTTCGCCCAGAGGGTCTGTGGAGGCCTTCGGGCGAACAGAACGGGACAGGGCAAGGAATGCGGAAGACTTGTCCGAATCTCCTGGGCCCCCCAGGTGCTCATCCGAAGAATGCGGAGAGGTCCCTGGGTCATATCAATTGGCTGCTGTCCCAGGGGGGGTCCGGTCTGGTTGACCCGAAGACTTGGAGAAGGCCCCTGGGGGAACAGAATGGCACAGCATATCGGGCAAAGGGGGGCGGTAGCTGGCCTGTCAAACCCGGCGTTCGTCTTCTGCCCAAGCGGCGCGGGGCCCACGGACCCCAGGGTTGGCATCCCGCTGGGATTCCTCTTGTTCGCCCACAGGGTTGGAGGAGGCCTCCAGGCGAACAGAATGGGGCAGGACAATGAATGTGGGAGACTTGTCGCAAGCTCCCAGCCCCCCCAAATGTTCGCCCGAAGGGTGTGGGGCCGCGTTGGCTCCCTCAAAGGGCCGTCTTGGAACCGTCTAGGCCCGTCTTGAGGGCGCCGTTTGCCGTGATGGGGCCGTCTTGGTTCGTCGTGGGCCCCTCATGGGCGCGTCCGTAGGCCGTCCTGGGCCCATCGGGGTCCTTGTTGGCACTATCGTGGGGCTGTCTTGGAGCCGTCTGGGACCGTGAGGGGGCCGCCTTGGAGTCGTCTTGGGCCCCTCCTGTGCGCCTCCTTGGGCCGTCTGTCTTGGAGCCGTCTTGAGCCGTCGCAGCGCGCCTTGGGTTGTGCTGGGTCCGTCTTGGCCCGTCTTGGGGCCTTCCTGGGCGGTTCCTCGGACCCTCCTCGGACTTTCTGGGGCCTCTTGGTGCATCGGACCGCCGAAATGGCGGGAAACGCAAAAAGGGTGTAACAATAAACAATGGAAAATTAACGATTTTTGCCAGCTGGGGCTCTCTTGCCATCTTGGCCCGTCTTGAGGCCCCGACCGGGCGCGTCCTTGGGCCGTCCTGGGCCCACCCTCCTGGGACCGTCTTGGAGTCGTCTTGGGCCGTCTTGAGCGCGCCTTGGGCCGTCCTGGGCCCGTCTGGGGCCGTGTTGGCACCCTCGTGGCGAGGAAGCTCGGAGGCGGGCTCGAGGCCTCTTTGGGGCTATTTTGGAAGCTGTTGGGGCCTCCGTTGGGGCCTCGTTTGGGCTCCTTGGGAGCCTCATGGGGCCTCTTCGGGGGATTCTTGGCGGCCCCTTGGGGTCTCTTGGGGGCCTGTTTGGGCCTCCTGGCGCCCTCTTGGGGCGGAAGGCTCGGATTTTCGGTCCGTGGTCCCCCTCCTGGCCCCCTCTTGGGCCTGTCTTCGGGCCCTCGTGGGCCGTCTTGAGCGTCTCTGGGGCGCTCTTGGAGGCCTCTTGGGCCGTTCTGGGGCGCTCTTGGAGGCCTCTTGGGCCGTCTTCGAGCGTCGGAAAACGGAAAAGGCGAGAAGGCCAAAATCCATCCAAAACCGTCGTAAAGGGGACGATTTTGGCCGCTCGGGGCCCTCGGGGAGTACGCTCGCAGGCCTCTTGTGCCGTCTGGGCGGCCTCTTGGAGCGCTCTTTGGGCGTCTCGGGGCCCCTTGAGCTGTCTTGGGGGCCTCTTGGGGCCTCCGGAGCCTCTCCGGGGCCGCCCGGGGCGTCTTTAAACCGCGCCGCCCCGGGCCGGGGGTCAGAGGAGCTCCCCGACCCCAGAACCTCTCGCGCGCGCGAATGCCCGCAGTGTAGTAGGGACTAGGGCTGACCCGCGGCCGTCCGGCCGCAGAATCTGCCAGCCCTGGCGTGAACGTGGAAGTGGAGTGTCCCTGGGGCCTCGCGGGTAAATGGTGGTTGGAGGAGACGGCGTGGATGGAGGAGGTGGCCGCGGGAGGTGGAGGTGGGCGAGGGATGCAAGCAAGCAGGCCTGGAGGCAGGAACGCGGTGGCGCAGGCGGTGTCAGTGTAAGCACACCCGTGTAGGCATGACATGGTGTGGACAGAAGCTGTTTCTCACGCCGCAGTCTGTGTTCATCACATCTTCTGCGGGGAGGGTAGCCGTGAGAGGTTTATCTGCTCTTCGCCTGGGCCGAATGATAATTTTATCTGGTAGTGCGGTGACAATGAGACCAGTGGGCGCGGCCTAAGAAGCCTGCAAGAGGGCGGCGAGACGGCCCAAAAGGTCTCCAGGACGGGCCAAGTGGCTTCCCATACGGCCCCAGAGGGGCGCCCACGAACTCCCTAAGACGGGCCCCAGTGCGAGGACACGAGTCGATCGTTCGAGCGCACCGCCCCGAGACGTCCCCAAATGGCGCAGAGATGGCTCCCAGAGGGTCGGGGGCGTCTGGGGGCGTCTTGGGGCGATCTTGGGGTCCTGTGCAGCCGTCTTCGAAACTGTGCAAACGAACATAAGGAACACATGACACATATATGTTTCCTGCAGGGAATGGGACGATTTTGCCCCTCGGGTCTCTCCTGGGGGTCCTCCTGGGCTGTCACGGGAGTCTCCTGGCCTGCCTTGCAAGCCTCTGGGGCCATCCTGGGGCTCGCATGCGGTCCTCTTGGGGCGTCCGGGCGCCCTCTTGAGCGCTTCTGAGCCGTATTTAGGTCGTGGTTGGGAGCTCTTGGGGCTGTCGTGGGTGCCTCTTGGGCAGTCTCGGGCGCCTCTGGAGCCGTCTCGGGGCCGTCTCGGGCCGTTGTTGGACCCTCCTGGGTGCGTCTAGGCGCGATCTTGGGGGCCTGTGCAGCCGTCTTGGAGCTGTGCAGACGAAAAGAACGAAAGGAATGGGACGATTTTTGCCTCTTGGGGTTCGTGCGGCTCTGACTCCGAGCGCCTGTGGCGGAGGAGAAAGACGACGGGCAGGAGGGGGAGGAGGCCCAAGAGGATTGGAAAAACTACACCCCGCACCTCTTGGGACACACTCGGCGCGGGAAGGGTTGCAGAAACAGCGCTCCCTGGTGGCCGCAGCTGGATCTGGCAGCCATTTTCTGCAACCCTTCCCGCACGAGAGGTGTTCCAAGAGGTGGGGGGTATGGCGTCTTTCCCATGAGCTGGTGCTTTCTGGGAGCCTATCGGAGCAGGAGACCTTCGATGAGCCCGTGGGGTATCACTTGTTCTACTGAACTGGGGCCCTGTAGGAGTACGAGCAGATCAAAGCCGTTTCGAGGGACCTGCTGGAAGCTTTCCTGGAGCCTCTGGGGAGTGCCCCGGAAGCCGTATTGGAGCCTCGGGGGGTCTTCTTGGTGGCTTGCTGGCTGTGGGAGGGGAGGGAGGGTGTGTGTGTGGGAGCGCTCCAGGATTGGCCCTGCTGGGCCTCCCTTGGCGCCGTCTTGGCAGGTCGATCGGCCGTCTTGGGAGCACCCGCGGCCGTCTTGAATAAGGGGCTCTCTTGGGGGCTCCCTGGGCGCCCTCTGGACGATGCGGGAGGCTCTCTCTCCTCCTCCTCCTCCTCCTCTCTCTCCTCCCTCGTCCTCCCCCCTCCTTCCTCCTCTCCTCTCTCCTCCTCTCTCCTCCTCCTCCTCCTCCTCCTCCTCCTCCTCCTCCTCCTCCTCCTCCTCCTCCTCCTCCTCCTCCCCCTCCTTTTGGCAGCAGAAGCGATCGCAAGAGGAAGTTCCGGAAAACCTGAAGAATATTGACCCCGCCGGCCCCCTTGCGGGGCCATCGGGCTTCAGGGATTAGGCTTGTGCTGCTCCCTGCTCCGGTTCCAATTTCCAGTCTCCGAGGTTACCATTATGTCGCCTGCTTCCTATGATGCCGAAAAAGGCCCTGGCCACCTTCACCTGGGGGGCTTCTCAAAATTTCTCACGTGAGATACGCGCCCCCGAAACCATAACCCCTTGTCCAATACACCGTATTCGCGCCCCCGCGGCCATACTCCCTGGTAAAGTACGCAGTGTTCGCGTCCCCGAGGCCATACACCCTCGCAAATTACGCTGAGTTCGCACTCCTGAAGCCGTACTTCATTTTTTGTTTTGTACTTGAGTCTCCCAGGAAATACTCTCTTGTAATATATGCGATAGTTGTGTCTCCGAAACCACGATCCCTAGTAAATTACGCGTTCTTCGCGCCCTCGAAGTCACAAACCCTTGTGAAGTATGCAGTGTTCGTGTTTCCGAAACCACAATCCTACATAAAAGGCCCCCATGACGGCACAATAGGCCTCCACACGGATGGTCCCAATGCGTCCCAAGAGGACCCCAAGCGGCCCCACGAGCGCTCCAAGAGCACCCTCAAGAGGGGCCCAAGAGGCTAACATCTGCGATGTTGCTTAGGTTTTGGATGGATTTTGGTACGCTCATATCTCCAGTTGCACCCGTTCGGAGTTCCGACGCTGCTCCTCGACGGCGCCCAGGCCTCACATGCACCGCTCTTGCGTGCCCCGCTCTCCGAGAGGGGGCATCGGCGGCAGGAGGCGAAGCCCGTGTGGATCGTCCTGCGTCCTCGTGGCCCTCCTCGGAGTCCAGCTGGGAGCTCCATGGAACCTAGTGGGGGCCTTCTCGGGCCGTCTGGGATTTCCTGCTAAAACAGGGCTAGGATCGGGATAAATCGCTCCAGAGCGTTCCGGAGCGCTCTCAGAGCGTTCCGGAAGGCTCTGGAGCGGCCGCGGCGCCCAGTACATCCTCCAAACCCGCCGATTCTCAGAGATTTCGAGTCATCCCGATCCGATTCTGTCCCGATCTTCGCGTCGTCTGAATCCTGCTGCGCAGCAGGGGAGCGCTCCGGGGGCCTTCTGGGGCCCTCGCAGGGCTCTCCTGGGCCAGGACGGCGTCGTTCCACGACCGGGGCCGCGGCGGCGCCGCCGCCTGGCACGCGCTGAGCCCGGCACTGTACAGTCATCGGCCTGACCTAAGGAACGATAAATAAGGAACGAAGCCCCTTTCTTCCAAGGAATAACGCACAGGGAACGATGAACATATAATAACTAACGCCTAGGGAACGATAAATCACGCATGCAAGCCTCAAGAACGACCGGGCCCCTTTTGAAAAGTAAGTGTTCCTTCTTCAAGCCGCTCACTGTAGTATAGACTATGTTTGCCTCCAGTTTCGCCTGCCGCATCTCGGTGAGCAGCGAAAGGGCTCTATGCCACTGCTCGCCCTGCTCGCACGCGCTGATGCTAGCGCTGCAGCTGATGACGTTGGCCTCCACTCTTGCGTGCCGCATCTCGCTGAGCACCGCCAGCGCCCGCTGCCATTGCCTGCCCTTCGCGCACGCGCTGATCCCAGCGCTGTAGCCGACGACGTTGGCCTCCAATTTCGCTTCCCGCATTTCGCCCAGCAGCGACAAAGCCCACTGCCATTGCTCGCCTTGTTCGCACGCGCTGATCCCAGTGTTGTAGGTGATGGCGTCGGGCTCCAACTTCGCCTCCCGTGCCTCGCCGAGCAACCGTAGCGCCCGCTGCCACTGCCTGCTTTTCCCGCAGGCGCCGATCCCAGTGCTGTAGCTGATGACGTTGGGGTCCACCTTCGAGAGAGCGCCCACGCAGGGGCCGGAGCAACGCTCCTGAATCTCCTCCTCCTCCTCCTCCTCCTCCTCCTCCTCCTCTTCCTCCTCCTCCTCCTGATCTTCTTCCTCCTCCTCCTCCTCCTCCTCCCCTTGGAGGAGAGCTGGCAGCGAGACGGGGAGGTCCCCCCTTAGCTACCTTCCCCACCCCTGGACCCCCCCTGCCAAAGCCCCCCCCCCCACACCCTTTTGGCGAAAGGGGGGGGGGGCTTGCTTGGAAGACCCTCCCCTCCTATGGGCCAGACAAGGAGCGCCGAAAACCAAAAGCGCGCCGAAAACAAGCAAGGCGCCGAAAACCGACATGGCGCCGAAAACCAAAGGGGCGCCGAAAACCAAAGAGGCGCCCAAAACCAAAAGGGCGCCGAAAACCGAAGGAGCGCCGAAAATCAGAGGGTGCGCAGAAAACGACAGGAGTGCCGAAAACCAAAGGCTCGCCGAATACCAAAAGGGCGCCGACAACCAACATGGCGCCACAAACCAAAGGGGCGCTGAGAACCAAAGGGGCGCCGAACACCAAAAGGCGCCGAACAACAAAATAACGTCGAAAATGAACGAAGCGCCGAAAACCAAAAATGCAGCGAAAACCAACGGGGCGCCGAACACCAAAGAAGCATCGAAAACCAAAAGGGTCTGAAAACCAAACGGGGTGCCGAACACCAACAGGAAAACCGGGAACCAAAGGGACGCCGAAGGGTCGCCGAACACCAAAAGGGCGCCGAAAACTAAAAAGGCGCCGAAAACCAAAAGGACGCCGAAAACTACAGGGGCGCAGACGACCAAAAGGGCACCGAAAACCCAAAGGGAACCGAAAACCAAAGGAGCGTCGACAACCCAAGGGCCGCCGAAAACCAAGGAAGCCGCCGAAAACCAAAGGGGCACCGAGAACCAAAAGGGCAGCGAAAACCAAAGGGTCGCCCAACACGAGCAGAAAGCACAAAGGGGGCCGAACACGAAAAGGGGTGCCGAAAACCAAAAGGGCGCCGACAACCAAAAGGGGGGCCAAAAATCAAAAGTGCACCGAAAACCAAAGGAGCGCCGAAAATCAAAAGGGCGCAGAACACCACGAGGTCGCCGAAAACTAACGATGTGCCGAAATTCAAAAGGCCACCGACAACTACAGAGGCGCCGACAGCGTGCGCGGAGAACCAAAGAGCGCCGAAAAGCAAAAGGGCGCCGAAAACCTTCAATGCGCCCAAAACCAGCAGGGCGCCGAAAACCAAAGGGGTGCCGAAAACCACAAGAGCGCCGAAAACAATTAGTCAGGCGAACGACCCAGCCATATGCTGTTGTGAATAACGCAAATGTGAATATCGTCTTCGATGGGGCTCCCATATGGGGTCACGAAGCGTGTGAGGGATGTACCAGAATAGGCGCGGTGGGCGCATGCGAACGCGTGTGAGGGGTGTTCAGACATGGGTGCAGTAGCGCCATGCGAGCGCAGCCGCTGGGGCCATCGGTGGAGCTCCCCATGCAGCCACGAAGCGTGCGACGGTGTGCCGGCATGGGTGCGGTGGTGCCATGCGAGCGCAGCCACTGGGGCCCTCGGCGGAGCTCCCCATGAGGCCACGAAACGTGTGTGGTGTCCCGGCATGGGTGCAGTGGTGCCATGCGAGCGCAGCCACTGGGGCCCTTGCTGGAGCTCTCTATGAGGCCAGGAAGTGTGTGCGGGGTGTGCCGACATGGGTGCGGTGGTGCCATGCGATAGCGACCACTGGGGCCCTCGGTGGGGTTCCTTATGGGGCCACGAAGCTTATGACTGGTGTCCCGGCATGGGTGTGGTGGTGCCATGCGAGCGCAGCCAGTGGGGCCCTTGGTGGAGCTCCCTATGGGGCCACGAGGCGTGTGCGGGGTGTGCCGACATGGGTGCTGTGGTGCCATGCGAGCGAAGCCACTGGGACCTTCTGTGGAGCTCCCTATGGGGCCGCGAAGCGCGCGAGGGTGTGCCGACATGGGTGCGGTGGTGCCATGCGAGCGCAGCCACTTGGGCCATCTATGGAGCTCCTGCTTGGGGCCACGAAGCGTGTGAGGGGTGTATCGAACTGGGCGCGGTGCTGCCAAGCGATCGCAGCCACTGGGGCCCTCGGTGGAGCTATGGGGCCACGAAGCGTGTGACGGGTGTGCCGAAAGGGGTGCGGTGGTGCCATGCGAGTGTAGCCACTGGGACCTTCTGTGGAGCTCCCCATGGGACCGCGAAAAACGTGTGCGAGTTGTGCCGACAAGGGTGCGGTGGTGGTGCCATGCGAGCGCATTCACTGGGGCCTTCTCTGGAGCTCCTTATGCGGCCACGAAGCGTGTGAAGGGTGTGCCGGCATGGGCGCGGGGTTGCCATGCGAACGCAGCCACTGGGGTCTTCGGTGGGGCTCCCCATGCGGCCACGAGAAATGTAAGGGGTGTGCCGGCATGGGTGCGGTGGTGCCATGCGAGCGCAGTGACTGGGGCCTTCTCTGGAGATCCTGCTTGGGCCACGAAGCGTGTGAGGGGTGTGACGGCATGGGTGCGGTGGTGCCACGCGAGCGCAGCCACTAGGGCCCTCGATAGAGCTCCCTATGGGGCTACGAAGCGTGTGAGGGATGTGACGAAATGGGTGCGGTGGTGCCATGCGAGCGCAACCACTGGTATCTTCGGTGAAGCTCCATATGGGGCCACGGAACATGTAAAGTGTGTGCCGGCATGGGTGCGGTGGTGCCGTGCGAGCCGTATGGGCGCAGCCACTGGGGCCCTCGGTGCAGCTCCCTACGGGGCAACGAAATGTGTAAGGGGTGTGCCGGAATGTTGACTGGCGCGGAGGGCAACAACACGGATGGGCGGAGGGAGGAGGGAGAGGAGGCAGGAGTGAGGGACGCGGGGCGCTGTCTCTTCAAAACGGGGACCCAACAACAACACAGGATGGTTGGGAAAAAGAGGCACCACCAAAAAGGGCGCCGAAAACCAAAAGGGCGCCGAAAACCAAAGGGGGGCCGAAAAGCGAAAGGGCACAGAAAACACAAAAGGGCCCGCAGACAACACAAGGGGGGCCGAAAGCAAAAAGGCCGCCGAAGGAGCGCCGAAAACCAAAAAGGCGCCGAAAACCAGGGGCGCCGAAAACCAAACGGGCACCGAAAACCCGAAGGGCGCCGAACACGAAGCGGGCGCCAAAGACCAAAGGGGCGCCGGAAAAATTATCCAGGCGAAGGACCCAACCATATGCAGTTGTGGGTACCGCAATTGTGAAACAAAGCGCTGTACTGGGTGGGTGAAAATGGCAAATTCGGTGTGTGGGACGCAAGAAGACGGTCCCATTGTGGGCTTCGGTGGAGCTCCTTATGGGGCCACGAATCGCTGTACTGGGTTGGTGAAAATGCCAAATTGCGCTTCCGGGGCCCATGCGGACGGTTCCACTGGGGCTTCGGTGGAGCTCCTAATGGGGCCACGAAGCGCTGTACTGGGTGGGTGAAAATGCCACATTGGGTGTGCGGGACGCATGCGGACGGTCACACCTGGGGCTTCGGTGGAGCTTCCTATGGGGCCACGAAACGCTGTACTGGGTGGGTGAAGATGCCAAGTTGGTTATGTGGGACGCATGCGGGCGGTCCCACTGGGGGCTTCGGTGGAGCTCCATAATGGGGCCACGAAACGCTGTACTGGGTGGGTGAAAATGCAGAATTGCGCGTGCGGGACGCATGCGGGCGGTCCCACTGGGGGCTTTGGTGGAGTTCCCTTATGGGGCCACGAAGCGCTGTACTGGGTGGGTGAAGATGCCAAGTTGGGTGTGCGGGACAGGAAACACTGTATTGGGTGTGGCGGACGCATGGGGTACCCCCACTGGTGGGGCCTTACGTGGAGCTCCCTATGGGGCCACGAAGCGCTGTACTGGGTGTGGTAGACGCATCTGGTACCCCCCACTGGGGCCTTACGTGGAGCTGTAGTGGGTGTGGCAGACGCATGTGGTACCCCCCGCTGGGGCCTTACGTGGAGCTCCCTATGGGGCCACGAAGCGCTGTACTGGGTGTGGCAGACGCATGTGGTACCCCCAGGGGCCTTCGGTGGGGCTTCCTATGGGGCCACGAAACGTTGTACTGGGTGTGGCGGACGCATGTGGTACCCCCACTGGGGCCTTACGTGGGGCTCCCCATGGGGCCACGAAGCGCTGAACTGGGTGTGGCAGACGCATGTGGTACCCCCCACGGGGGCCTTACGTGGAGCTCTCTATGGGGCCACGAAGCGCTGTACTGGGCGTGGCAGACGCATGTGGTACCCCCCACTGGGGCCTTATGTGGAGCTCCCTATGAGGCCACGAAGCGCTGTACTGGGTGCGGCGGACGCATGTGGTACCTCCCAGTGCTGCCTTCGGTGGGGCTCCCGATGGGGCCACGAAACGCTGTACTGGGTGTGGCAGACGCATGTGGTACCCCCACTGGGGCCTTACGTGGAGCTCCCTATGGGGCCACGAAGCGCTGTACTGGGTGCGGCGGACGCATGTGATGCCCCCCATCGGGGCCTTCGGTGGAGCTCCCTATGGGGCCACGAAGCGCTGTACTGGGTGTGGCAGACGCATGTGGTACCCCCACTGGGGCCTTACGTCGAATTCCCTATGGGGCCACGAAGCGCTGTACTGGGTGTGGCAGACGCATGTGGCACCCCCACTGGGGCCTTCGTGGAGCTCTCTATGGGGCCACGAAGCGCTGTACTGGGTTGTGGCAGACGCATGTGGTACCCCCACTGCGGGGGGGGGGCCCGGAAAAAGGAGACGCGGGGACCTTTTTTTTCAAAAAGAGGACCCAACACCACAGGATGGTTGGGAAAAAAGGGCGCCGAAAACCAACAGGTCGCTGAAAACCAAAGGGCGCGCAGAAAACCGAAGGAACGCCGAAAACCAAAGGGGCGCCGAGAACTATAGGGGATGAGAAAAACAAGGGCACCGAAAACTAGAAGGGCGACGAACACTAAAGGGGCGCTAAAAACCAAATGGGCACCGAAAGCCAAATGGGCGTCGAAAACCAACATGGGGCCGAAAACCACAAGGGGGGGCGAAACCAAAAGGACACCGAAAGCCGAAGGGGAGCCGAAAACCAGAAGCGCGTCGAAACCCAACGATGCGCCGGAAACCAAAACGCCGCCGAATACCAACGGGCTGCCTGAAACCAAAAGGGCGGACGCGGAATACCAGCAGGGCGCCGAAAACCACAAGGGCGCCGACAACAAAAAGAGGCGACGAAAATCAAACATGCGCTGAAAAACCAAGACGGCGCCGAAAACCAAGAAGGCACCGGAAAACCACATGGGCGTTGAAAACCAAAGGGGCGCCGGAAATCTCAGATGCGCCGAAGACCAAAAGGGGCGTCCCAAACCAAAAGTGGCGCAACAAATCACAGGGGCTCCGAAGAAAAGGGCGTCGAAAACCAAAAGGGCTCCGAAAACCAAAGGGGCGCCGAAAACCAAATGAGGCGACGCAAATCAAACGTGCGCCGAAAAACCAAGACGGCGCCGAAAAACAAGAGAGCACTAGAAACCACAAGGGCGTTAAAAGCCAAAGGAGCGCCGCAAGCCTCAGATGCGCCGAAGACCAAAAGGGGCCCCCCAAACCAAAAGTGGCGCAACAAATCACAGGGCGCCGAAGAAAGTGCGTCGAAAACAACGCGATGCGCCGAAACCAAAGGGGCGCCAACAACTACAAGGGCGCCGCAAAGGAGCGCCGAAAACCACATGGGCGCCGAAAACCAAAGGAGCGCCGAAAACCAAAAGGGCGCCCAAAAATCGAAGGGGCGCCGAAAACCAAAGAGGCACCGAAAACCAAAGGGGCGCCGAAACCCAAACAGCCGCCGAAAACCGAAAGAGGCACAGAGAACCACAAGGAGCGCAGAACACCAAAAGGTGGCCGCAGAAAATTCAAAGGGGAGCCGAAAACAAAAAACGTTGCCGAAACCCAGCGATGCGCCGAAAACCAAGATGGGCGACACAAGGGCGCCTAAAACCAAAAGGGCGGGCGCGGGATACCAAATGGGCGCCAGAATTTAAAGAGCGCCGAAAACCAAAAGGGCGCCGAAAATTACAGGGCGCCAGAAACCAAAGGAGCGCCAAAAACCAAAGGAGCGCCGAAAACCACATGGGCGCCGCAAACCAAAGGGGCGCCACCAGAGAGGGCGCCGAACACCAAGAGGGCGCCGAAAACGAAAAGGGCACCGAAAACCACAAGGGCGCCGAAAACCAAAAGGGCGCCGACAACCAAAGGTGCGCCGAAAGCCACAGGGGAGCCGACAACCAAAAGGAGACCCGAAAACCACAAGGGCGCCGAAAACCGAAGCAGCGCCGAAAGCCGAAAGGGCGCCGAAAACACAAAAAAGGCGCCGAACACCGAAGGGACGCCGACAGCAACGAGTGTGCGAAACACCAGGAAAAGGGCGCCGAACACCAGAAACGCGCCGAACACCAAAAGGTGGCAGAAAACAGAACCGATACCGAAAGCCACAGGGGCGACGAACACCGAAGGGGCGTCGAGAACTCAAGGGGCGCCGAACACCACACACGTCAAAGGGGCGCGGAGGACCGACGGTGCGGCGAAGGCCAAAAGGGCGCCGAGCAACCAAAGGAACTCCGATAAGCAGAAATGCGCGAAAGACCAAAGGGGCGCCGAATACCACAGGGCGCCGAAAACCAAGGGGGCGCCGAACATCAAAAAGGCGCCGAAGGCCAAAGGGGCGCCGAACCCCGAAGGTGCGCCGAAGACAAGACGCCGAAAACCAAAGGGGCGCCGAAGACCAAAGGGCGCCGAAAACCGAAGGGATGCCGAAAGCCAAAGGGGCGCTGAAAGCCAACACGGCTCCGAAAACCAAGATGGCGCCGAAAGCCAAATGAGCGCCGAAAACTAAAAATGCTCCGAAAACCAAAGGGGCTCCGAAAACCAAAAGGGCGCCGAAAACCAAAGGAACGCCGAAAACCACAGGGGCGCCGCAAACCACAGGGGCGCCGAAAATCAAGGTGGCGCTACAAACCGCAGGGGCGCCGAAAACCGCAGGGGCGCCGAAAACCACAAGGGCGCCAAAAACCAAAGAGGCTCCGAAAACCAAAGGAGAAAGGTAGCTTCGAAGTTCCCCCCTTCAGCCAGGGCCCTCCAGCAGGAAATGCCAGCAAAAGGAGGGGAGGGGGTAGTTTCGGAAGCACCCTTCCTTTTGGAAAAAGGAGCTCGGGCTTACCCTGGGCCTCGAAAATCGGGGAATGGGGGGAGGAATAGCTTCCAAGACCCTCCGCTTTAGCCAGGGACCCTTTAGTTTTAAAGCCCAATCGAAAGAAGGGGGGCGGGGGGGGTAGCTTCGGAAGCCCCCCCTCCTTTGGAAGGGAGAGCCTGGGCTTACCCTGGTCCCCGAAAATGGGGGGATGGTGGGGTGGGGTAGGTTCCAATCCCGCCATTGGCTAGGAACCCCCCCAGCTGAAAAATGCTACCAGAAAGGGGGGGGGATGGGGGGGGTAGCTTCGGACCCCCCACCCCTTATCCAAGGCATGGGGGGGGGTAGCTTGAAACTGGCCCCATCCCGCTGCGTGGGCGCTCTTTCCCACCTTCGCCTCCTGCATCTCGCTGAACAGCATCAGGGCCCGCTGCCACTGCTCGCCCTTCTCGCACGCGCTGATCCCAGCGTTGTAGCCGATGGCCTTGCCCTCCCCCACCCTCGATTCTTTCATTTCGCTGAAAAGGCACAACGCCCATTGCCACTGCCTGCCTTTTCCACACGCGCCGATCGTCGCAATGTGAAGACCTGGGCCGGCTTTCGCACGAAGCCGGGACGCGTCGCGGAACAGCTGCAACGCAGAGCTCCATTGCTTTGTCGCCCCGTTCTTCTTTATCTCTGCCTCGAGAGAGGACGCGTCTGGTCGAAATTCTTGTCGTGTGCTGCGCGCCCGCATGACATCTTGACCGAAGCATTGCTTAAGCCGCGACCTTCACCTCTGGCTGTTTTGTTGAGGGTGCTTCCGCACGCATCGCTCGACATGCGTGGTTCCGCACGGCGCACCCAAACCGAATCGTTGGGTTTGCACCGGGCGAATTCAAACAATATCGAACACCAGAGAGGCGCAACTCTCTCTCTCTCTCACTCTTGAAGAATCATTGCGGTTGATTTCCCCCCGTCGATGCACATTGTGCTTTTTCATTTGGAGCGACCCCCCTCGGAGCTGCCACCCTGTTCACTATCAGGGACAATATTCGTGCTCACCCTCGACACTCAGGAATCACGCTCTTGGTTTGGCATTTCTCATGGTTTACTTGGGAATCGCGCTATCGCTCGAGACTTCTCCGCGATTCATGCAGGACTCATGCTTTAGCAGCCCGCGTGCTCGACCTGGCCGCCTGAACCCGCCTTCCCGACCCGCCCGCTAGGGTCTGCCCGCCCGACTTGCCTGTCTGGCTCTACCACGTGTTTTTTTGCTCCTAGCCCTCCCGCTGCTTATTTCTGTCGTGCTCCATGCTTCTCCCTCCTCCTTCCATTCGTCCACACTTCCCCTGTGTTAGGGGCTGCATTCAATGCACGTGGCAGGTAAGGGAGATTTTCGCCCAAAGGGGTACGATCGAAGACGAAGAGGGCGGGTATCGCGGGTTCGGGATATACGTGTTGAATGGCACGCGAGCAGATAGGAACGAACAGCCTTAAACTCATTATTGTTGTTGTTGCTGTTACTGTTGTTGTTGTTGTTCTTCTTCTTCTTCTTCCTCTTCTTCTAGACACAGCCCGCCCCACATAACCTCGACCTTCGAAACTCGATCCTCGTACCCCAGAAGACGTGCTCACAAGGAATGGGTACTGCGTTGGCGGCGGCTGCGTGTGCCAAGCAAGGGAGGATGAGGGGGAGGAGCAGGAGGAGCGAGGAGGGAGGAGAAAGGAGCGAGGAGGCAAGAAGAGGGACCAAGAACGAATCCGAATCAGGATCCAGTTCATGGAGTCCGGGTCATCTCAACAACCTATCGTGGACGACTCTGCCGATCTTACGCGACCTCTGTCTGAGGGGTCTGAATCAAACCAGAGGGTCTGAATTAGACCAACTACACTGCTTCCAGCTAGCGCTCTCGTCTCGGGGCCGCACTGCCCTCGTCAAGGGCCTCCCCCTCGGGAATGGCCAGGGAAGAGGGAGGAGAGACGAGGGATGAGGCGACGGAGGAGGAAGGAGGGAGGAGGAGGAGGAGGAGGAGGACCAGTGTACACACCCAAGACGCACCAACGATGTTACAATAAACCCTCCATCCAAGTTCCCTCTTCGTAGCTCCCTACAAGAATATGTTCTCATTTCGGGAAGCGCCCCATTGGAAGATAATCGTCTGAAAATCCCCAACCGTGCCAAAACAGCCTTCCTGGGACTTCCACGCCACAAATCAACGTGACTGTTGCGTCCTGACAACTCCTACACCGGGCCAGAACATCAATCCTGGGACGTCAGCCATACGATACTTGAAATTGTGACACAAGAAATGTACGCGGTGCCCAAGCGAAAGCTACGTTTTGAAAACGAGCCGCCCTGCATCCTTGAAGCTGATGACCTTCAACATGAATGTGCGCAGCGTTGAAGCGAAAACTACATTTCGAAAACGACCTGCTTCCCATCTTTAAGACCTACGTCAAACCTTTAAAACGAATTTTCGCCGCGCTAAGGCGCGAACCACATTTTGAAAACCACCCGCCCTCCATCTGTGAAACTATTGCAAGCTTTTAACACGAATATGCGCCGTGCTCAAGCGAGAAAGTCATTTCGGAAAAGACCCCGCCCTCCATCCGTGAAGCTGCTGCGAATCTCAAGCTTCAGGATCACAAGTGACGAGGGAATTTCAAGCGACACACCCAGCCCGCCCTACCGACGCGTATGGGGGTTCGACAGGGACGTCATTTTTTCTCTCTTCCTTGTTATTGATTTATATCGGAAACTCTTTAACATAAAAAGGGAGAAGGGATGGATGCTCCGTAGACCGCCCCACAACTGCCCAAGAGGCCCCTACAAGGGCACCAGGACGGCCCAGGAGGGTTCCAAAGCAGCCGAACGAGGGGCCCAAGACGGCCACATATCGCCCTAAGAAGGTCCCAAGAGAGGCTAAGAGTAAGAACGCGAACCGATCATCCTATCTTTCCGCCCCAAGAGCCCCCCCCCCTCCCCAAAGGCTCCAAGAAACTCCCAAACGGCCCGAAGGAAACCCAACAATAAGCACCAAAATGCCCCCCCCCAAAGACCCCTAAAGAGGCCCCGAAACGGCCCCCAAGACGCTTCAAAACTGCCTCCGGGAGGCTCCACAGAAAACTCCCCGACAGAGCCCCCAAAACGCCCACAGGAATCACCAGATCATGCCCAAGAAGCCCACGACGCCTCAACTGTGGACTCCCCGCCTCTCCTGGGGGTCGGCGGCATGGCGTAAGCCTCTTGGATAAGGGAAAGGGATGGGTGGATGGATGATGATGAGGAGGAGAAGGGGAAGGAGAAAGAGAAGGAGGAGAAGGAGGAGGAGGAGGAAGAGAAACAGGAGCAGGACATATTCTTGAAACTCGAACCTCGAGGGGGCGCGCGCTCGCGCGATCAAGTTTTTCCCAACCATCCTGTGATGTTGGGTCCTCGTTTTGAAAAAACAGCGCCGCGCGTTTCCTCCTCCCGCTGCCCCCCCCCCCATCCTTCCTCCTCGTCCTTGCGTTTGCTCTCCGCATGTCTCTGTTTCGGCACACCCCTCACACGCTTCGTGGTCCCATAGGGAGCTCCGCCTAAGGTCCTGGCGGAACTCGCATGGCGGCCTCGCCCCATTTTGACACACCCCTCACACATTTCGTGGTCCCATAAGAAGCTCCACCTAAGGTCCCAGTGACTGCGTTCGCATGGCCGCCTCGCCCCATTTTGGCACACCCCTCGCACGTCCCGTGGTCCCACAAGGAGCTCCACCTAAGGTCCCAATGGCGGAACTCGCATGGCGGCTTCGCCCAATTTGGGCACACCCCTCACGCGTTTCACGACCCCAAAGGGGGCTCCACCTAAGATCCCAGGGGCGGAACTCGCATGGCGGCCTCGCCCAATGTTGGCATGCCCCTCACAAGTTTCGTGGCCCCATAGGGAGGTCCACCTAAGGTCCCAGGGGCGCAGCTCGCATGGCGGCCTCACCCTATCTTGGCACACCCCTCACACGTTGCGGAATTTCGTGGCCCCATAAGGAGCTCCACCTATGGTGGCAGTGGCGCAGCTCGCATGGCGGCCCCGCCCCATTTTGGCACGGCAGGGTCACCACCACGGTGGCGTGCCAGGGGCGCACCGTGCGCGAAGGCGACGGGGCGAGGGAACAGCGCTCCGGGGCAATTTACGGCCAGACCTGCAAGGGCGCGAGCAGTCCGCAGCCAGACCTTCTCTCGGTCCGTGGACTCTCGCCCTGGGCCGTCGGCTGTCCGGCGCGCTGCTCCCTCGGCCGACACCGCCCAGGCGTGATCCTGGACTGCGGCCGCCACGAGGTCGGGAACGGCAAGGAGGACGACAGAAGGGATGCGACGGCCCTCGCCAGGAAGCTGGGCTTCACCGAATTTATCCGCGAGGCTTGGCCTGAGGAGCGGCCCGCCCGAGCCTCGCCGTCTCTCGACGGTCTTAGTGTTTGGCGTCGCGCCGCGGGCGACCCGCGCGCGTCGCTGGGACCCTCTCGGGGCGACCAGCGCGCGTCGCGGGAATTCCGCATTGCGCTCTGCCCAGAACCTCGCTCGCCCCCGTCGTCGCTCTGCCCAGCGGCCACGGCCTTGCCCGCTATTCAGCCAGCTAGCTCTCTCTGCTCCGCGCAGCGGACGACCCGCGCGCGTCGCCGGGACTCCTTCGGGGCGACCAGCGTGCGTCGCGGGGACTCCGTGCGGCGCCGCGCCCGCAGCCATGGACATCGGAGTGCACGGGCATAGAGGCAGAAACAGAAAGGGAAGGAAGCGGGCGCGATCCTCGTGAGGAGCGTGCCGACATGGGCGTCGACATTCATGCACGTAGACTGACTCGCACGCAGACTCATTCACAATCAGACTCGCTCGCGCTCAGGCTCACCCGTTCTCTCACTCTCTCGCACTCAGACCGGCCGTCCTTGTTCGTATTGTGGACCCCGTCGCGCATTTCGGCACGCTCTCTCGCACGGCTCGTGGCCCCATAGGGAGCGCGAGCGAAAATGATATTCATAATTGCGGTATTCACAACTGCATATGGTTGGGTCCTTCGCCAGGCTAATTTCTCATACCTCAGATGTCTGGGCCTCGTCTCGGGGAACGGTTCTTCATAGTGAGGGCATTGGACAAGGAATCCAGGGTCTGGAAGCTGGCGGAACACCAATCGTGGATTGGCCATGGATATCGCCGCCGACCTCATCAGATAAAACATCCTCCAGGGTCGGAAGCCCCCCTGGGCACCTTCCTTACTGAACGCCCCCACCGTACTGGGCTGGCTTTCGACGGTCCAGGTGCCCAGCGAAGGCTCCCGGAGGCCGCAGATCGCAGACAAAACCACCTCCAGTCGCAACTTCTGCGCGGCGCGAGGCTGTCAGTGAAGGCGCGCGCGCGCGCGCGCGCTCGCGACCAGCCTTTTCTGTGGCGACTCACGGGAGCCTCCCATGTCATCGTGCTGGCTCTTGCGAATCGACGCTGCCGACGCTAATCGACGCCAGTCGATGCCAACCGACGCGAATCGTAGCCGTAATCGACGGCAATTGATGCTACATCGTCGCCTTCTCATCGACTGCCAGGCGCCAGACGCTAGCGCACGCCTGTGCGTTCTGAGCACGACACATCGAAGACATACAACCAGAGAGACGTAAGACTCGGGTTCGGGGGATTCGGGTTGGCCTCGCGAGGCCGTCAAGAAAATGACGAGTCCAATCTGTAAATTGACGGCGATATTTTGCTGCAAGCATCCCATGAAAACTCCGTCAAAACTCAAGACGGGCCCGTCAATAAAACGTCGGCACATCCGAAATCCGGCGAAATCGAGTCTGATCCGCCACCGTGCCGCTGGGTGTGGGCGTGTCCTCAGGTTCTGTGTCCAATCCTCTAAGCCCCAGTCCTCACTCCTGAAGAGTCTTCAAATGGCCCAGAAACCAAAATGCCAAATCTCACGGAGCTTCACGCGGCTCGGCTTGTCGCTTCACTTTTTCGGAACCAACAAGGCCCCAAAACGGGCCAAGAGGGCCCCAACCCACTCACGGTGGCGGGATGGACCGAAGGCCAATAGATCCGCCGCAGCCCCCCTTGATTTATCACAGGGGTGCCTGGCGTGCTAGAGCCTACGGCTTGGCTTTGGTTCTTTTCCAAAAGAGCTCCCCCTGGGGCTTCGGTCCATGCCGCCGGCCACCCAGAAGGCCCCGCCGCTGCGCAACCAACGTCTCCGCCTCCAAGACGGCCAAGATGGCCTCCAAATTCGCCCAAGATGGTCCAATATGGCCTCCAAGACGGCCGAAGAGGGTCTCAGATGCCTCCAAGTCCGCCCAGGAAGCCACCCAGACGGCCCAAGATAGCTCCAAGAGGTCCCAAAAAGGTCTCCAAGACGGCAGAAGAGGTCTCCAAGAGGTCCCCCAGAAAGCACGACGAGGCCAACATCTTGATGTTGCTAGGGTTTTTCAAAGACTTTGGCATTTGCTTGCTTTCGGTCTTCCGACGGCCCGAGACGGCCCAAGAGTCCCTCAAGATCGCCCCCAGAGCGCCCCAGAGGCATTCAAGATGGCCCCAGCCCCGCCCAAGAGGCCCCCAAGACGGCCCCAAGAGGGCTCGAAGACGACCCAAGAGGCTTCCAACACGCCCAATATGGCCTCCAAGACGGCCGTTCAGCACCACAAGAGGACCCCAAGTCGGTTCAGAGAGGCCCCCAATACGACTTCCGACAGCGTCAGACGGCCCAGGAACGCTCTCAGACTGCCAAAGAGGACCCCAAGCAGCCCCCAAAGGCCCCCAGGCGACCCAAGGAGGCCTCTAAGATGCCTCCAAGAGGTCCCCAGGAAGCTCACAGGAGGCCCCAAGAGTGCCCCCAGAAGCTCCCAAGATTCCCTCTCCTCCTCCTCGTCGTCGTCGTCGTCCTCCTCCTCCTCCTCCTCCTCCTGATTGTCCCCGTCATCCTCCCCCAAGTGTTCCCCGAAGGGTTTCCGTTACAGCTGGAGGAATACATGGTCCGATAGCTTGGCAGAACTCTGGCTGCAACGTTTGGCCACATGGGCGACTCCAAAAGGCGAGGGGCGCCGGTGATTCGCCGTAGTCAATGAAGACGAATACTATTGCTGCTACTATTACTACTACTACTACTACTACTACTACTACTCGTACTCCTACTCCTGCTCCTACTCCTACTCCTACTCCTACTGCTACTGCTACTACTGCTATTGCTACGACTACGACTACGACTACGACTACGACTACGACTACGACTACGACTACGACTACTACTACTACTACTATCACTACCTCTATTACTACCACTACCACTAGTACTACCGCTACTACTAGTACTACTAGTACTACTACTACTACTACTACTACTACTACTACTACTA
>CAUYUJ010017892.1:133390-143390 GCA_963575745.1 Prorocentrum cordatum
GGAGGAGGAGGAGGCAGAGGAGGAGGAGGAGGCGCCACCAGTCTTCCAACCCGCCTCGGCCCTGCCCTCAGGTGGGGCGGCCGTGGCCTGCGGCGGCCGCTTCGGCGTCGCTGCAGCCGCCGGCGGTGGCGCCGTCCGTGGGCGCGGCCTCGGCGGCAGCGGCTCGGCCGTGGCCGTGCGCACGGAAGCCTGGCTGCAGGACTCCTCCTCCTCCTCGCTGCTCTTCCTCCTGTTCCTCCTCCCCCCCTTCCTCCTCCTCCCTCCTCCTCCTCCCTCCTCCTCCTCCTCCCCTTCCTCCTCCTCCCCTTCCTCCTCCTCCTCCGCCTCCTCCCCCGTGTTGTTAGTATTCACTCTCTCCCTCACCATCCTCCTCTCCCTCCTCCTCCCCTCCACTATTACTTTATATGAATACTGCTCTCCTCTGATCCCTGGTGGCGTCCAAGGATCGTCCGGCCCCCCTCCGCGTGCTGTTTTTTACGCGCAGGGTTCCCGGGAGTTTTTTTGGGGGGAGGGGGGGGGGGGGGGGCAAAATGCTGCTCTCGCTGAAGCGTTGGCCTCACTTTCGGGCTACCGCTTGTTCCGAATCGTGCTCCCGCTGCAGCGCTGGCCTCATTTCCGCGCTTCCGCTCATTCCGAATCGTGCTCCCGCTGCAGCGCTGGCGTGATTATTTCCAACGCCATGCCACGGCATGGTTTTCGGTCCTTCCAAATAGGCTCCCAAATCTAGAATATCGTCCTCCGATAAATCCATCAGAAGTGATTACACATTCTGTGTCGATTCGTTGACTTTTGGGGCCGCAATCAACCCCCACCCACTTTGGGGCTTCGCCACATCATGCTATGTCAGGCTACGCGTCCTCCGAATCGCGTTCCCGCTGCAACGCTGGCCTCATTTCCGCGCTTCCGCTCATTCCGAATCGCGCTCCCGCTGCAACGCTGGCGTCATTATTTCCAGCGCCACGCCACGGCATGGTTTTCGGTCCTTCCAAATAGGCTCCCAAATCTAAAAAATTGCCCCCCGAATAAACCATCGGAAGCGATTGCACATTCGGTGCCAATGCGTTGATATTTTGGGCAGTAGAAGTCCCCACCGTGGACCTTACAAAACGATCTGGCTGGAAAGCGCCGATCTGACTTGACCCGAGAGGGGCCTAAGGGCCCAGTGTGAGCCTGGCAGCCCGCCGTACTATTTCCTGACATCCGTCCTTGCCCGCCGTAACTTCCCCCGCCACCGCCGCCGTCGTCGTCTGCGTCGTTGTCGGCAATTTCTGTACGTTCCCTGAAGCTTCCGGAAGTCTTCGGGCCGTCCGCCACGCCTCGTGCAGAGCTGCCCAGGGAGCCCAGGGAGACTTGGAAGGGGACTCGGGGAACGCACGGCAACGTGTCGTAAGGAAGGGCGGGGGGCCTCACGCTAGCACAATACCCCGACCAATCGGCACCTGGCATTCAACACCGCCCACTTCGGGCAGGCAAAGCTGCGCAGGACATAGAGCCGGGATTCCGCACAGGCCGTCTCCTTCCGTGCACGGGCCATTACCCTCCAAAGCATCCCGTGCCATGGCATGGCGTTCAATGCGATGTTGCGTTGTGCTCCGCTGTGCGAGGCCATGCTTCGCGATGTTACGCTTTGTGATGCAATGCTACACTACGCATTGCCAAGCCAAGCTATGACATGCTCTGCTCTGCTGCGCTCCTCTACACCATGCTATGCCGTGCTTCACGATGCATCGCAAACCCTCTCGGGATCATCGCATTGTTCGACATCAGCCTGTGCGCATAAAGAAGAGATCTGCGCCATGGTAAGGGCTGGGAGGGAAGGGTATGACGACACACACACACACACACACACACACACACACACACACACACACACACACACACACACACACACACACACACATATATATATATATATATATATATATATGACGCGAGCGCGCCTAGCTTGTCCTCCTCCCCTCCTCCTCCCCTCCTCCTCCTCCTCCTCCTCCTCCTCCTCCTCCTCTTCCTGAAAACAAGCTTCCGAGGTGTCCACATCATGCAGAGAAGACGCACCCGACACTCGCCCGCAGGAGCTGGAGTCAACGCACTCGCCCGAAGGATCGAGTATCACATGAAACGACAAACCAGAACGGGAGGCGCAACTCCAACGAACGAGGGGGAGCATGCACCCTTGACGGGAAGCGCAACCCAACGAACGTGGGGCGCATAGGGAATAGCGTATCGGGCAGAAAAACTGATACACTTGGCGCACCGAGAAGACTGCTGAGCGACGCTCACTGGTAGACGATATGACGGCTCCTAGCCCCCATGTGGCCGTACGAGGCGACGAGACGAGAGGGAGGGGGCAGCGGAAGGAGGGCGGAAGGGCGAGGCAGGGGGAGGGGGAAGAGGTAAGATGTAGCCACACCCCAGTCGCCTGTCCAAGTGATGGCCTCCGCTCAGAACGGGTCCCCGCAAACATACTGGGCACTCATCCCGACGAGCAGTTTGGGCCGCGCCTGGCCGCTGCGCGACGGAGACTCAAGAGAGCTGCAAGACTTGTACAGCCTGGCTCCTGGGGCAAGATCTGGGCTTCAGAACGATGGAGAGACCATTGTGGCCCAACTCCCAGCAAGCACGTCCGTAGAAACACCCCCTGGCACCATGCATGGAAGGCGTTCGAGAACAGCCCGAAACCGCTGAGCGTTCTCGCCCTCGCCAGGCCCGGGCGGTGGGCAGCACCATGGGGCCGCGCGTCAGGACGCCTCCTCCTCTTGCTCCTCTTCTTCTTCTTCTTCTTCTTCTTCTTCTTCTTCCTTCTCCTCCTCCTCCTCCGCTCGCTCCTCTTCTTCTTCTTCCTCCTCCTCCTCCTCCTCCTCCTCCTCCTCCTCTCGGCTGTCGCTTCCCCTGGGAGTGGCATCCGCCTGGCAGCTGCGAGCTGTGACTCGCGCCGTCACGGAGGACCGAGCCGGACCGACCCTCCTCCTCCTCCTCCTCCTCCTCCTCCTCCTCCTCCTGCCTGGGGCGCGCGGGGTGGGACATCGGCCCAGGAACCGTTCGTGGAGGCCGTGCCTGCGCGCAGGCCCTTCTGGGAGCCCTTCCCGCCCCACTCCTCGGGGGCGGGCGGCGGGCGGCAAGGCTGCTTGTACCATTTCCGCTCGCGAGGATGGAGGGGATGATGAAGGTGATGATGGTGGTGATATCGAGATGGATTTTCTTGATCGATTCTTGCATTAACCAAAAAGAAGACCAGCATTTTATCGATGAGGGCGCGCCGCTGGATGTCCCCAAAGGGGGGGGGTGGGACCTCCCCCCCCCCCCCCGATCCGTCGTCGGGGACCCCCCCCTCCTTTTCTTGATCCGTTGTCGGCGAATCCTCCCCTCTCCCCCCCTCCCCCCCTTTCCCGGTTCGTTGTGGGGGACCCAACCCCCCTCCTTTCAAAGGGGGGGGGGTGTCCGACCCCCCCCCCTCCCCCCCTTTGGCCGCCAAATTCGAACCCCCCCCCCCCCCTTTCGCCACGGCGCCTCTGGTCTCCGGAACCCGACCCTTACCACCCCTAACACTAATCCTCACCCTTGCCGTAACCCATAACCCGAGCCCCAAACCCAAACCCTAGCCCCAAAGAGTACCCACTACTCATTACGCACTACTCACTACCCACAACTCACTACTCGCTACTCACTACTCCTACTCACTACTCACTGCTCACGACTCACTACTCACTACCCACGACTCAGTACCCACTGCCCGCTACTCACTACTGCCTATTCCCTACTCACTACTCACTACTCACTACAAACTACTCACTACTCACTACCCACTACTCACTGGTCGCTACTCGCTGGACACAGCTCACTACCCACTACTCACTAATCGCAAATCACTACTCACTACCCACTATTCACACAACACTACTCACTACTCACTGCCCACATCCTATTCACTATCCACTACTCGCTACTCGCTACTCCGTACACAATACTCACTACTCACTACTCGCTATTACCTACGACCTACTCGGTACCCAATACGCACTGTTCACTACCATTGCGCACTGCTCACGACGCTCCCACTACTCACTACTCACTACCCACTGCCCGCTACTCACTACTGCCTATTCCCTACCCACTACTCACAACTCACTACTAACCACTCACTACCCAATAATCAATACTCACTACTAACTAAGCACTACTCACTGCCCACTACTCACTACTCACTGAGCAGTACACACTACCCACTATCCACTACTTACTACTGAGTACTCACACTTCACCACTCACTACGCACTGCCCACAACTCACTACTCAATATCCGCTCTCGATACCCGATACGGAATATTCACTACCCACTACGCACTACTCGCTACTCACTACTCAATCCTCCCTACTCACAAGTCACTGAGTCGCAAGTCGCTAGTCACTACTCACTACTCACTACCTCACTACTCACAAATCTATACCCGCTACTCCCTCCTCACTACCCACTACTCAATACCCACTTTCACTACTCACTACTCATTACTCACTACTCACTACTCGCTACTCCCTGCTCGCTACGCACTACTCCCTACTCACCCACTACTGACTCCTGACTATTCCCTCCTCACTACTCACTACTCACAACGCCCTACTCGCTACTCACTACTCACTACTCGCTAGTCCCTACTCGCTACTCCCTACTCGCTACTTGCTACTCGCTCCTCGCCACTTACTACTCACTACTCTCTACTCACTGCGCACTACTCACTAATCACTACTCACTCCTCGCTATTCGCTACTGTCTACTCCCTCATCCCTACTCCCTGCCTGCTACTCACTATGCACTACTCACTACACACTACTCACTCCTCACTACTCACAATTCCTTACTCACTACTTCCTTCCCACGACTCACTATTCACTAATCTCTACGCACTACTCACTACTACCACTACCCATTACCCACTACTCACAACTCATTACTCACGACTCACTGCGCACTACTCGATGTCAAATACGCACTACTCACCAATCGCTACTCAAGACACTCTACTCTGTACTCACTACCCGAGAGGCCCCCTCCCCAGCCCCCTGTTCGGCGCAAAGGGGGGGGGAGGAGGGGGGGGGTTCGAACCCCCCTTTCTTTTTCCAGCGCCAAAGGGGGGGGGGAGGGGGAGGGGTGGTCGAAAATCTCACCCCCCTTTGAAGGGGGGGAGGTGTGTGTGTGTGTGTGTGTGTGCGAGCACCCCCCTCCTTTGTGTATTCACGGACATCCACTGGTGCGCTTTGCTTATCGATCCCCTGTGAAAGACCATGTCGAAGGGATGACCTCCACAGGAGGGGAGGGGAGGCGGGCGTAGAAGAGGGGGCCGGGTGACCCGTAGACAACATGAACCCTCCGTGCGTTCAAGAGCCAACAGCGCGGCCAGATCACCGACAAAGGAACCTCAGCCGGACAGCCCAGCTCGAGCAGCTGAGCGTGACGCGCCGTCAGGCGAACAACGAGCGCATGCATGAAGGCAACCCACGCCCCCCCACACCCACCACATCACATTCTGTGTGTTCGAAGCTTCTCTCTGGGGCCTGCGGCCCGACGTCCGCCGTCGGCTGTCTACGCCCCGGGAGTAGCCGCTGGCAAACTGCAGCAACCGCATCCGCTCAACGGCGGTCAAGGTCTTTATACAACAAAACCGGTTTTCGTTACTATCGCCCACAGGTGTGGCATGAGAAATGCAACGCGCGATGGTCCCTGTAACGTGGTTCGCACCGTGTCTTCGCGCACATGTGTTGACGCTTTTGATGAGTAGAATTGCGAGTCCAGTGGCGCGCCAAAGCTGTGTTATCACAGCGGGCAACGGTTTCTACAACGATTTGTATCACCATGAATGCGGCGGCTCATATTGAGCAGGGACCGACCGTCCCGGCATTCCTATATTCATATCGCGAAATGGTGTAAGAACCCAACAGTGTTCTAATAACAAGAAACACTGTTCTTATAACATAAGCCCAATGCGATAAAACAAGACCGACTCCGCCATACATGTTCCAAGAACATTTCGTGGAGACCATAAAAACGTTCTCAGAGCATTGTTTGGTAGGGCTAGCGGCGAGCCCGGACGCTCCGCCACTGCTTGGTCGTGGTATCCGCCGCGAGAGCGCGTCGACCACATCGGCCCGTTCGGCTCGCGGCGCTGGCGGCCGCGAGCGCGTCTGCAGAGCCGGCGGGCCGCGCCTGGCACGGTCGCTCTAGGCTTAAATCGGGCGCGCCCCCCTTGGGGGAGGCTTCGACGAAACATTCAAAGTACTCAAAAAATACCTCCACCTGGTCAATATATATATATATATATAATATATATATATATATATATATATATATATATATATATATATATATATATATATATATATATATATATATACATATACACATATATAATGGTGCCCAGGCTATTTTGGACTATTTTTGAATATCCCCCCCTGTAGAGGGACAGGCCCGACTTAACTCTAGGTAGCGCGGAACAAAAAGGCGGCCGCGGAGGCGGAATTTCTGGAATTGCGCTCTGATTCGCCGAGGAGACGGTCAGCTTAGTGCGGCACTCACTAGCTACTGGCAGAAACACGTGGTATCTAGCAGCAGGGGCGCCAACGTGTAGATGCTCGGGAGACGGAAGGAGTGACGAACGAACAACACACACCCATACCCATGGGGAGGTCGGAGGGAGAAGGACTGGCCATGGGTATGGGTGCGGGTTGTCGGACCCCTGGGGAGGCTCCCGTTCGAGCGGGGACCCCCATCCGACAACACGCACCCATAGCTCATTCCTTCCCCCATATGGGTATGGGTGCGTGTTGATCGTTCGTCAAGGAGGGAGGCCCGAACCGCGGAGGCCGAGAGATGGGCGCGCGCAGGCGGCCTCACGCAGCGGGAGCCGGTGCACTTCCGGGTGGATGGGGTCAGTCCCAGCTGTCGAAACTGGGGCAGGGCCAGCTTCAACCGCGGGGCACGCCAGCAGCGAGTAAGCCAGGGACAACACGTAGAAGGGTTGCTAAGACCACACAAGGTCGATGTCGACGTCAAAGGTGTTTTGGACAAATGTAGAAGTCCTCCTGGTGGGTGTGAGTTGGGCATTCTCTCTTGAATGTAGCCGCGCATGCGCTCACCCGCGCACTTACCCCCCACGCGCATCCAGTCGTTCAGGCGCGCCTGCCGTTGATTCCCCCGCCCCTTGGTTGCGGCGCATCACAACTATTCCAAATATCAAGCGTCAATGGCAATGGACATTTGGACTTACAGGGGGGTAAACGAACTGCTGGTCGCTATGCATGGTCTACTTGTCACTGTTGGCAAACGCGGTGTGTCGCCACCCTGCTGGCTGGGCGAACCACTCTGGCTGGTGGGATGCCCAGCAAATCGCTCCGCCCGCGTAGTCGCACACCTCATCTTGGCGCTTAGGGAATTGCGCTGTCGTAGCCGCCATCATGCGCTTGCGAAAGGTCCCGAGCAGCGGCTGATGACGTGGCGAAGGACGCAGCGCGGTGGAGCACAAGCGCCAAAGATAATCAGCAACGGAAGGGGCAAAACAAACACCGCTGATGGACGGCATACGCGCACATCAGAGATGCCTGCATCTGGGTTTTTTCCTTCAAGAGCAGCGGGCCCGCAGGAAAGGTTGCGCACAGACACAAATCGCAAGCCATGCCCAAACACGATCTTTGGAATTCCCATTCGCCAAGTCCAAAAGATCGGGATGATACAGACTTCACAAACGGAACACCAGCTCCTTAGGCTGCGGGGCGGGATGGACGATTCTGGTCCAGAGCTGGCGCGGGGATAAGTTAGGACTCCCAGAGAAAGCCCAGTCAGGAAACATGAAAGAGGACGCGTGAGGACATGCAAAAACGCTCAAACCAACTTCTTTTGTTAATGACGCTCTTCCTCGTCGTCGTCCTCTCCTCCTCCTCCTCTCCTCCTCCTCCTCCTCTTCCTCCTCCTCTTTATCCCTGAGATACGACGACGCGGAAAACATATAACATCGCGAAAAAACCGCTACCGGAGGTTCAGACCGCATCAATCTGCACCATTTTTCGAGCCAGATCGATCTGCGAGCTTCCTGGGACCCGAATCGGGCGAAATCGCCCTGCTCGAAACCATTGAGACGCCAGGATCTCCGGGATTCCGCAGCCCTCCTCGCCGTTCCCATCTTTCTGATGATGCAGCCCCTCCTCCGCCTCCTCGATGATGATGCGTTCGCTGCAGATGCTATTCCAAAGTGCTGGGCAGCGACTTGTGCGAGCTCGGCGGGGATCTCGCACGACTCCCGCTGTACCCTTGCTGTGCTGAGCGGGTTCGACCCTTTCTGATGATGCAGCCCCTCCTCCGCCTCTCGACCCTCCTCCATCCCTCCTCCTCCTCCTCCTCCTCCTCCGCCTCCTCCTCCCCCTCCTCTCGACCCCCCTCCACCTGCCACCGTGCTCCCCCTGGCACGCCGAAGCGCGGTGGACTGCCCAATGCTGTCTGGTAGGGCTTCGGTGCACCTTCCCGGGGACTCTCCCCTGGGACAAAGTTCTGCGATACCAGGCCCAGACATGTTCGAATCGTGAAGATTATCCCGGCGAAGGACCCGACCATGTATCGTCGTGGGCAACGCAGTTGTGAGCATCGTCCTCAGTGGAGCTCCCTCCACGAAACGTGTGATGGGGTGTGCCGACATGGCGATGCGGTGGGCGGGGAGCCGCATGCGAACCGTGCCACTGGGGCCTTCTGTGGAGCTTCCTATGGGGCCACGAAGCGTGTGAGGGGTGTGCAGAAATTAACGTGCGGTGGGAGGGGAGCCGCATGCGAACCCTGCCACTGGGGCCTTGGGTGGAGCTCCCTATCGGCCACGAAGCGTGTGAGGGATGTGCCGAACAAGGACGTGCGGTGGACGGGGAGCCGCATGCGAACCCTGCCACTGGGGACTTCGGTGGGGCTCCCCAGGAGGCCTTGAAGCGTGTGAGGGGTGTGCCGAAATGGACATGCGGTGGGCGGGGAGCCGCATACGAACCCTGCCACTGGGGCCTTCGGTAGAGCCCCCTATGGGGCCACGAAGCGTGTGAGTGGGGTGCCGAAATGAACATGCGGTGGCATGTGAACTCTGCCACTGGGGCCTTGGGCGGAGCCTCCTTATGGGGCCACGGAGCGTGTGAGGGATGTGCCGAAATGGACGTGCGGTGGGCGGGGAGGCGCTTGCGAACCCTGCCACTGGGGCCTTCGGTAGAGCTCCCTATGGGGCCACGAAGCGTGTGAGTGGTGTACCGAAACGGACGTGCGGTGGTGAACCCTGCCATTGAGGCCCTTCGGTGGGGCTCCCTACGGGGCCACGAAGCGTATGAGGGGTGTGCTGCAATGGACGTGTGGTGGGCAGGGAGATGCATCCGAACCCTCCCACTGGGGCCTTCGGTGGATAGAGCTCCTGATGGGGCCACGCAGCGTGTGAGGGGTGTGCCGACGTGGACCTGCGGTTGGAAAGGAGCCGCGGGCGAACGCGGTCCAGTGGGGCCTTCGGTGAAGCCTCCTTATGGGGCCACGAAGCGTGTGAGGAATGTGCCGAAATGGACGTGCGGTTGGCGGGGAGCCGCCTGCGCACCCTGCCACTGGCTACTCTTAGGTCGGGCATATCCTCCTACAGGCGGGCTTGTGAGGAAAACTTGAAAATAGAAAATCATCGAAACATAATCGAACCATCGTCCCCATAATATTTTTGGACTATTTTTGAATACTCCTCCTGTAGAGGGACATGCCCGACTCAAAGCTACTCCGCTCCCGCTCCCAGCGACCGCCCTCCGACCGGCCATCCCTCCTCGCCACTTGCCCGGGCCCAGCCAGCCCTGTCCCATCCTGGCGCTGCCCCAACCGCGGCGGAGTGTGCTCGCTGATGCGGACCAAGTCGGGGGGATGATGATGATGATGGTGCTGATGATGATGATGATGCTGCTGCTGATGATGATGATAATGCTGCTGCTGATGATGATGCTGATAATGTTAATGATGATGATG
>CAUYUJ010017892.1:148390-165890 GCA_963575745.1 Prorocentrum cordatum
GAGCATCTGATGCCTCAGAAAGGAAGTCTGGGCGGCATCCGGACAGCGAGGGCCGGGCTCAGGGCCGGGCTCGTTTTAAGCAAACAGTCACACACTTCGTGGTCTTCGAGTTCCCAGAACTCCATTCCCGGGCCACATTTTGAATGCCTGGAGCCAACTGTAGGCCACTTCGTGCTCTTCGACTTCCCAGAACTCCATTCCTGGGCCACATTTTGGATGCCCGGAGCCAACTGTAAGCCACTTCGTGGTTTTCGAGTTCCCAGAACTCCACTCCCGGGCCACATTTTGAATGCCCGGAGCCAACTGTAGGCCACTTCGTGCTCTTCGAGTTCCCAAAACTCCATTCCCGGGCCACATTCTGAATGCCCGGAGCCAACTGTAGGCTACTTCGTGGTCTTCGAGTTCCCAGAACTCCATTCCTGGGCATGATCTTGAATGCCCGGAGCCAACTGTAAGCCACTTCGTGGTCTTCGAGTTCCCAGAACTCCATTCCTGGGCATGATTTTGAATGCCCGGAGCCAACTGTAGGCCATTTCGTGGTCTTCGAGTTCCCAGAACTCCATTCCTGGGCATGATTTTGAATGCCCGGAGCCAACTGCAGGCCACTTCGTGTTTTTCGAGTTCCCAGAATTCCATTCCCGGGTCACATTTTGAATGCTGAGGCAGGCTGAGGCTCAGGCTGATGCAGGCTGAGGCTGAGGCAGGCTGAGGCTGAGGCCGAGGCTGAAGGCAGACGAGGCTCAGGCTGAAGCAGGCTGAGGCTGAGGCTGAGGCTGAAGCAGGCTGATGCTGAGGCAGGCTGAGGCTGAGGCTGAGGCAGGCTGAGGCTGAGGCAGGCTGAGGCTGAGGCCGAGGCTGAAGGCAGACTGAGGCTGAGGCTGAAGCAGGCTGAGGCTGAGGCTGAGGCAGGCTGAGGCTGAGGCTGAGGCAGGCTGATGCTGAGGCAGGCTGAGGCTGAGGCTCAGGCTGATGCAGGCTGAGGCTTAGGCAGGCTGAGGCTGAGGCTGAAGGCTGAGGCTAAGGCTGAGGCTGAAGCAGGCTGAGGCTGAGGCTGAGGCAGGCTGAGGCTGAGGCTGAGGCAGGCTGAGGCTGAGGCAGGCTGAGGCTGAGGCTGAGGCTGAGGCAGGGTGAGGCTGCGGCAGGCTGAGGCTGAGGCCGAGGCTGAAGGCAGACTGAGGCTGAGGCTGAAGCAGGCTGAGGCTGAGGCTGAGGCAGGCTGAGGCTGAGGCTGAGGCAGGCTGATGCTGAGGCGGATGAGGCTGAGGCTGAGGCTGATGCAGGCTGAGGCTGAGGCAGGCTGAGGCTGAGGCCGAGGCTGAAGGCAGACTGAGGCTGAGGCTGAAGCAGGCTGAGGCTGAGGCTGAGGCAGGCTGAGGCTGAGGCTGAGGCAGGCTGATGCTGAGGCAGGCTGAGGCTGAGGCTGAGGCTGATGCAGGCTGAGGCTGAGGCAGGCTGAGGCTGAGGCCGAGGCTGAAGGCAGACTGAGGCTCAGGCTGAAGCAGGCTGAGGCTGAGGCTGAGGCTGAAGCAGGCTGATGCTGAGGCAGGCTGTGGCTGAGGCTGAGGCAGGCTGAGGCTGAGGCTGTGACTGCGACTGCCGTTACCACTGCGACTTTCATCGCGAATGCGACTGCGACTGCGAGAACAGCAGAATTCTACAACTGGATTCTCATGTCAATCTTAAGGGGAATGCTTCCAGATATGCTCCTACACATCGCTGTTAGGTTGCTTTGCCGGGATAATTTTCCCATATGTTTTGGGGAATCGACGATTCATTGTGTCTGTGTGTTTTTCCCTCCTGATTTTTGGCAGCGTGCAGATGGGGGGGGGGAGAGGGGGCCGCCTTCTTAGAGAAGCAGGCTGCTTCTCAGAAGGCGCGGGCTCTGGACCTACGGAGACGGCCCGCGCCTTCGAAGAAGCAGAGGTGCTTCTAAGGAGCCCTGCCCCCTTCCCCTCCTCCCCTTTCTCATCTTCCTCCTCCTCCTCCTCCTCTTCCTCCTCCTCCTCATCCTCCTCCTTTTCCCCCTACAGTCGGACTTCATTGGAGAGGACACGCGAGAGGACACAAGACCCTTCAGAGGGGCACATTGCCACAGGAATGTAGGAAGCATGGGTCGCGAGGCACAGGACACAAGGGTACCCTTGAGCTGGCAGGGTCGACCTACTAATCCGGGCCGACTGTAATTACCCCCCTTCTGCGCGTGGCCGAACTTTGCGAAACCAGGGCCAGGACGCTGGCGCGCCCGAGAAAACCGCAGTCGTGGGTCGAGGCATTCTCTCCATCCTCCGCCCCCTCCGGCTGGAACTCTCAGACTCCTGGTCTGCAGACGTCCTGGTTTCAGGGGCGCTGAGGGGCCCTGGAGCTCCCAATAGGGGAACGAAGAATGACACACACATAAAAACTCGGAGGTCCGCGCGGATTTCTTGGATCCGCGCTGGACACCCCTCCCTGGCGCGCTCCGCCGCCGCGCCGATCCGAGAAATCCGCGCGGACCTCCGAGTTATCATGTTTATGCCATTGCTCGTTCCCCCACTCCCCAAGGAGGGATCCGGACGCCGAGAACAACGAAGAACCCACGCCTCGAGTCTTTCATGACGCTGGACGTCTGGGCCCTGGCGGCCTGGGCCCCGGAAATTAAGAGGCGACGCCAGGACGCTGGCGCGCCCGAGAAGACTGCGGCCGTGTGGGGACATGCTCCAGTCTTCGTCCTCCCCGGCTGGGCTTCTCAAAATGCTGGCCTCGGACGTCCCTCCCTCCTCTCCTCCCCCCTCCCGCCTCCCTCCTCCCTCCTCCCTCCTCCCCCCCCTCCTGTCCTCCCTCCTCCCTCCTCCTCCTCCTCCTCTCTCCCTCCTCCCTCCTCCCTCCCACCTCCCTCCCTCCTCCTCCTCTCCTCCTCCTCCTCCTCCTCCCTCCCTCCCTCCCTCCCTCCCTCCCTCCCTCCCTCCCTCCCTCCCCAGGATCAGGATCCCGACGCCGAGGGCGCCGAAGAGCCTCCGCCCCGAGGCTCTCTCTTCCCGCGCCGGAGGCCCGGGGCCTGGCAGCCGGGGCCCCGGGAGCAGAGACCTTGCCAGACCAAGACGCCGGTGCGCCCAGGGAAACCGGTGCCGTGGCTCGAGACCTCCTCCTCCTCCTCCTTCTCCTCCTCCTCCTGCTCCTCCTCCTCCTCCTCCTGCTCCTGCTCCTGCTCCTGCTCCTGCTCCTGCTCCTGCTCCTCCTCCTCCTCCTCCTCCTCCTCCTCCTCCTCTCCTCCCTTGCTCCTGCTCCTGCTCCTGCTCCTGCTCCTGCTCCTGCTCCTGCTCCTGCTCCTGCTCCTGCTCCTGCTCCTGCTCCTGCTCCTGCTCCTGCTCCTGCTCCTGCTCCTGCTCCTGCTCCTGCTCCTGCTCCTCCTCCTCCTCCTCCTCCTCCTCCTCCTCCTCCTCCTCCCCCTAATTACCCTCCTTCTGCGCGTGGCCGAACTTTGCGAAACCAGGGCCAAAACGCTGGTGCGCCCAAGAAAACCGGTGCCGTGGCTCGAGGCCTGACCCCTTCATGCTGAGCACCCTGGCTTGGCAGTGTCCTGGCTTCAGGGGCCCTACGGCGGCCGACCCCTTCCGCAATGCCAATTTTTCGGTCCGAGTTTGCCTTTCACAATACCGGGGGCAATCGAAGTCCCCCGGAGGTCGAAACTCGCTAACAACCTGCCATCGTGTTTTTTTTCGCGACTCACGCATGCCATTATGTCTGCCGAGAACGACGAGAAACCTTCGCCTCAATTTTCCAACACCTTTTTGTGAACGCCCGAAATTCGTTCGGAACTCATTGGCATGACGCCCTACAGTAAATGTTGTCGAAAACCGGCAGTGGCCGCTGGTGGGCAGGCGGCCTTGTATCCTAAATGGACAAGGCCCGTGACGGCACCGACAGCGAGCGAGCCCTGTTCAAAATGGAGTCCGGGAGGGGGCGTCCAAGAGGGGACTCTCAAATCATGGCCCGAGGCACATGCGCGGCCCAGGGGGGTGCCAGGGGATATGTCGAAACAAGAGAAGGGGGGCCATGACATCTGGGCAGATGTGACGGCCCCTGCCATGATCCCCCCCCCTGGTCATCACCCCCTTCCCCTGAGATCCGACGTCACGAACAACACGCAACATGGAAATAACAACCTCGACCAGAACCCTGGACCCCAGCTTCCTGCGCCAGTTCTCGAGCCGCATCGATCTGCGAGGGTCCTGTCGTGGAGACGTAAGACCCGGTTTCGGGTGACTCGGGTTGGCCTGACGGGGCCGTCAGGAAAATGACGAGACCTACTCTGAAGTTGGACGCGCGCTCTCGCTGCAGTCACCCCACGAAAACTGGACCCTCAAAATCGACGGCCCCGGGCTCCGGCACGGGCCCCGAGAGGCCGGAAACGCTGAAAAGCATCCGTCCTGATTTTTTCGAGACGCCGGATTTCTATCCGGCGCTGCTTACTGGGGGGGGGGGGGGCGAGAAGTGTGTGGGGGGGGAGAGAAACGTGCACCTTTCGTGCCCCTTTCGGGCCCCAGGGAGCTCCTTTAGGGCACAAGAGGTGCACCTCCCCTCATTGTCCAAACATGCGACGTCCTCATTTTTTCAATACTCGGTCACTCGACGTCCCGAACCTTCTCGCAGGACTGGTTTTTCATCCTGAATGGTTTTTTTGACGGTCCCGGGGCCTGGCGAGGGCCCCCAGGAGCCGAAAACAGAGGAACACCTCCCGTCCTGTTTTTTTTTGCCACGATGCGACCAGCTTTGAGTACGCAACGCCCGAGTCTGGGGAGCCAGCGGTCTGCATTGGACACGGGAAAAAGGGTACGGGAAAATGGATACGATGCTCAACAACAAATGTTGTAAAAAACCGACGGCGGCCGCTGTTGGGCAGGCGGCCTTCTGTCTCAAATCGGCAACGTCCGCGGCGACACTGGCGGCGAGTCGGGAACTGCAGGTGCGTTTTCTGATCCGCCGTTTCGACATTGGGCGGAAGGAGGGGGAAAGGGGGGGGGTCTGGCTCCAGACCTCTGCTTAATGCGACTGTTTGCAACAATGCCTCCTGTGGGGGAGACCCCACCTGTCTAAGACAGGCGCCAACAACAACCAGAATCTACTCCACGGGAGGGGGGGAAAGGGGTGTCCGAGGGCCCGCGACGATCGGCAAACCAATGAATAAGAATAGGAGGAGGAGGAGGAGGAGGAGGAGGAGGAGGAGGAGGAGGAGGAGGAGGAGGAGGAGGAGAGGAGGAGGGGGATGAGGAGGAGAAGGTGGAGGAGGAGGAGGAGGAGGAGGAGGAGGGGAGGAGGAGGAGGAGGAGGAGGAGGGGAAGGAGGAGGAGGGCGAGGAGGAGGAGGAGCAGGAGGAGGAGGAGGAAGATGAGGAGGCGGAGGAGGAGGAGCAGCAGGAGGAGGAGGAAGAGGAGGAGGAGGAAGAGGATAAGGCAGAGGAGGAGGAGGAGGAAGAGGAGGAGGAGGAGGGTGGATGGAGGATGAAGGATGGAGGAGGAAGGAGTGAAGGAGGAGGAGGAGGAGGAGGAGGAGGGGAGGAGAGAGGAGGAGAGGGAGGAGGAGAGGAGGAGGAGGAGGAGGAGGCAGAGGAGGAGGAGGAGCAGGAGGAGGAAGAGGAGGAGGATGAGGAGGAGGAGGAGGAGGAGGAGGAGGAGGATGACGAGGGGGACGAGGAGGAGGAGGAGAAGGAGGAGGAGAAGGAGGACGAGGAGGAGAAGGAGGAGGAGGAGGAGGAGGAAGATGAGAAGGAGGAGGGAGAGGAGGAAGAAGAGGAGGGCAAACGGCCGATGGCGGCAGGCCGCGGCGATCAGCCGGGCGCCGGGCGCCGCGCCAGCAGGGTCTCGGGCGCGCCCACGCCGTGGGCCGCGCAAAGGCGCACGCCGGGGAAGAGGCGCTGGAACTGCCTTGCGGCGGCTGTGGCGGCCGGAAGGCTCTGCGAAAAGGGCGCGTTGTTGTACTTAAATGGTTGTTGCTGTTGTTTTTGCTGTTGCTGTTGCTGCTGCTGGCTTTGTTGTTATTGTTGTCGTTGTTGTTGGTGTTGTTGCTGTTGTTGTTGTTGCTGTTGTTGCTGTTGTCGTTGTTGCTGTTGTTTGTATTGTTATGCTTGTTGGGTTTTTTTTGTTGTCGCTGCTGCTGGTGTTGTTATTGTGCAGTTGAGGTCGCTCTTCTTGTTGTTTTTGTTGTTGTTGTTAGGGATGTTGCCGTTGAACATTATTTCTTCTTAAGAATAATTATTGTTGGGACCCCTGGTGCGCGACCCCCCTCCAAAACCTAGGCCGCAGCTAAATTTTTTAATCATTTTTTCGCGAAAGCTTCAGAAAAGTGGATTAGTACCGGATCCGGTTGTTTTGTTGTACTCCGTTTTCCCTTGCAAAAAACACTATAAAATGAAAATTCTTGTTCTTACTTGATCAAATTGCAAGAATCCCTTGCAAAAAATAAGGTAAAGTGGACATTCGTGCGCGCAAGACGAAATCCTTCCAAAACCTTAGGTTTCGTAACGATTTTAACATAAAAACATCAAAAACCCAATGGTTTTTTAAAGAAAAAATTGTCAAAATGTCCTTCCGCGCGCGCTGTCCGAATCCCACAAAACCAATGGTTTTTCAACATTTATGTTACATGAGCTCGCGCGAGCTACTTTTTCTTGTTCTAACATAATCAAATTTCAATAATCCCTTGCAAAAAATAAGGTAAAGTGGACATTCGCGCGCGCAAGACGAAATCCTTCCAGAACCTTAGGTTTCGTAACGATTTCAACATAAAAACATCAAAAACCCAATGGTTTTTCAAAAAAAATGTCCAAATTTCATCCCGCGCGCGCTGTCCGACTCCCACAAAACCAATGGTTTTTCAACATTTATGTTACATGAGCTCGCGCGAGCTACTTTTTCTTGTTCTAACATAATCAAATTTCAATCTCCCTTGCAAAAAAAAGTAAAGTGGACATTCGCGCGCGCAAGACCAACAAAAAACACGACGATCTCAGGAACTTGCCCCAAAAATGTGACCAACTCCGCTCTCTCTGTCTCTCTCTCTGTCTGCTCTCTGTCTCTCTCTCTGTCTGTCTGTGTCATGTATTGTATGTCACAATTGCAGGATGCTGGGCACACGCGCGCCCCGAATAAGTGACCAAGTTCTGTGGGTGTGTACCCCACGCCAGTGTAGTAGCCACGGTCGTCCGCACGCCACGAAGTGAAGTGTCCCAACGTCATAGGGCGGGAAGCTGGGTTTGGGTGGTCGCGAAGAGTCGTTTGGATATTTGGTAGAGCTTGAACTGCCCCCCCACGAAGTGGGGGTATTGTCTCGCGTCGCATGAAAACCCTGGCACTGGTGAGAACACTGAGCGTTCGGGTAAAATGATTGTTGTTGTTGTTGTTGTTGTTGTTGTTGTTGTTGTTGTTGTTGTTGTTGTTGTTGTTGTTGTTGAACATTATTTATTCTAAAGAATAATTGTTGTTGGGCCCCCTGGTGCGCGCCCCCCCTGCGCCGCCTAGGCCGCAGCTACATTTTCATCATTTTCGTGAGGAAGCCTCAGAAAATAGGGTGTGTACAGGATCCGGTTGTTTTGTTGTAATCCGCTTTCCCTTGCAAAAAACAATAGAAAATGACATTTCTTGTTCTAATATAATCAAATTTCAAGAATCCCTTGCAAAAAAAAAGGTAAAGTGGACATTCGCGCGCGCAAGACGAAATCCTTCCAAAACCTTAGTGTTCGTAGCGATTTTAACATAAAAACATCAAAAAACCAATGGTTTTTCAAAAAAAATGTCAAAATCTCATCCCGCGCGCTCTTGCGGATTCGTAGGAAACCCAACACTTTTTAAACATTTCTGTCAAACGGGCTTTTGCGAGCAACTTTTTCGAACTTCTGCAACAACGGTTGCGCACCTGCCAGGGCCATCATCCCTGTCAAATAATACCATGCGGGACACATTCGTTTTTTCTTCGCGCGCGCACGCCGTCGTCGTCGGCCGCGGGGCCCTGAATAGTAGCCACGGTCGTCCGCATGCCACGAAGTGAAGTGTCCGAACGTCATAGGGCGGGAAGCTGGGTGTGGGTGGTGGCGAAGAGTCGTTTGGAAATTTGGTAGAGCTTGAACCGGCCCCCCCACAAAGTGGGGGTATTGCCCGCCTCCTATGAAAACCCTGGCACTGGTGAGAACGGAGTGTCCCCACGTGCTAGTAATTGTTGTTGTTGTTGTTGTTGTTGTCGTTATTGTTATTGTTGTTGTTGATGTTGTTGTTGTTGGTGCTGAACTTTCAGTACTGGGAAACTTGATCCACCCCTCTGGAGACCTTTGTTTTTTTTCAACTGAAGTGCTTCCCCCGGGGCTCGCATTTTTCATATATATGGAAAGTCACTAAGCTCAAACTGCGTTATTGGCCTCTGGATTACAACAACAACGGCTCCCGCCTGATATTTTCTCGCAATTTAGCCAGGACCCCCGCTCACGCCTGAGACTTCTTCGCATTTTACGCAGGAATCGCGCTCTCGCTTGGGATTTCCTTCCTATTTATTCA
This sequence comes from Prorocentrum cordatum, assembly GCA_963575745.1. Lineage (NCBI taxonomy): Eukaryota > Dinophyceae > Prorocentrales > Prorocentraceae > Prorocentrum > Prorocentrum cordatum. The sequence continues at coordinate 156,910 of CAUYUJ010017892.1, forward strand.
AGAATCGTTCTCTCGGTGCTCTGGAATCGCGCTCTCGCTGGAGCCTTGCTTGCAATTTACTCAAGACTCGCGCTCTTGCCTGGGAATTCCCCTAACATTTTAGTCAATCGCCGCGCTCCCGACACTCAGGCACCCAGGAGTCGCGCTCAAGCTTAGGACCCCCCACAGCTCACTTAGGAATCGGGATCTCGCTGCCCTTCGTGGCCCCGTTGCATCCCTTCGCGGCCCCCTCGCTGCCCTTCGTGGACCCGTTGCAGCCCTTCGTGGCTCCTTCGCTGCCTTTCGTGGCCCCTTTGCAGCCTTTCGTGGCCCCCTCGTTGCCCTTCGTGGACCCGTTGCAGCCCTTCGTGGCCCCTTCGCTGCCGTCGTGGCCCCGTTGCAGCCCTTCGTGGCCCCCTCGCTGCCCTTCGTGGCCCCCTCGCTGCCCATTGTGGCCCCATTGCAGCCCTTCGTGGCCCCTTCGGTGCTTTTCGTGGCCCCCTCGCTGCCTTTCGTGGCCCCGTTGCAGCCTTTCGTGGCCTGTCGCTGCCCTGAGTTGCCTCATATATGTATGCCCTCCGTGGCCCCCGCTCGTTCGCGCCCGTCGTGGCCCCATATGCATGCGCTTCGTGGCCCCGCTGTCGCCCTTCGTGGCCCCCTCGTTGCCCTTCGTGGCCCCGTTGCTGCCCTCAGTGGCCCCGCTGTTTTCCTCTGTGGCCCCGCGTTATCTTCCCTTTGTGGCCCCCGCTCGTTCGCGTCCTTAATGGCCCCATACGCATTCCCTTCGTGGCCCCGCTGTTGCGCTTCGTGGCCCCCTTCCTGCCCTTCTTGGCTCAGCTGTCGCTGTCGCTGTCGCTCTCGCTTTCGTTCGTCGTCGCCGTCGCCGTCGTCGTCGTCGCCGTCGCGGTCGGTCCCCTGTCCGTCCCTTTTGGGGTCGGGTTGCCGCCGGTCAGCGCTGCCGCTGGCCAAGCCGCCGGTCCGCGGCCGCCCCGCCGCTTGCCGGGGCCTGGCCTGCAGGGAAGAAAAATATACCCCCAAAAGGGGTACGATCGAAGACGAAGAGGGCGGGTATCGAAGGCTTGGAAAATTGCCGACGAATGACACTCGAGCAGATAAACGCGAACAGTCTTACGCTTGTTGTTGTTGTTGTCGTTGTCGTTGTCGTTGTCGTTGTTGTTGTTGTTGTTGTGGTTGCTGTTGTTGTTGTTGTTGTTGTTGTTGTTGTTGTGGTTGTTGTTGTTGTTGTTGTTGTTGTTGTTGTTATTCTTCTTATTATCATTATTATTGATCCCCCTCGCTGGTGCATATGGTTTTTCTTAATCAAAATGTGCCCCTCGACGCTCGCAGCCTGTTTTTTGTCAGGGAAAATCTTGGTGCTCAAACTGGGCCCCTGGCTCCCTGGATTACAACAACGACGGCTCCCGCCTGAGACTTCGTCCAAATTTACTCGAGACCACCGCTCCTGAGACTTCCTCACAATTTACTCAGGATCGGTGCTCCCGCCTGTGACTTCCTCGCAATTTAGTCAAGACCCCCCCTCCCATCTGAAACTTCCTCACAATTTACTCAGAACGGCGCTCCCGCTTGAAACTTCCTCGCTATGGAATCAACATTTCCTCGCAATTTAATCAAGACCCCCGCTCCCGCCAGAGAACCCGTCACATTGTACTCAGGAATTGCGCTCTCGCCCGTGACTTCTATGCATTTTTTTCAGAAATCGCGCTTTCGACGCTCAGGAAACACGCTGCGCCAAGGACGCCGCTACACTTTACTTAGTAATCGCGCTCTCGCCATACTCAGGCATCCCGCTTGAATGTCCCACCCGCCCGACCCGCCCGTCAGGGGATCGCCCGCCCGTCGTGGGCTCCCGCCCGAAACCTCCTTCAGGAAGGGCGCTTTCGCCTAGGATTTCCTCGAACGTTCACGCTCTTACCTTCCTGCTCCTCCTCCCTCTCCCTCCTCCCTCCTCCCTCCTCTCCTCCTCTCTCCCTCCTCTCTTCCCTCATCCTTATGCCTTTCTGCCCTCCCACTCCCTCCTCTCTGTCCTCCCTTCTCCATCCCCTCTCCTGCCCCCTCCCTCCCTCGTTCTTTCTTTCTTTCTTTCTCTCTCTCTCTCTCTCTCCCCCCTCTCTCTCTCTTTCCCTACCTCTCTTCTTTCATGGCGTTTCCCCTCTTCTTTCATCCCTTCCTCCCAGTCTCCCTCGTTCTCCCCCTCCTCTTCTTGCAGGGCCCACACCAATTCCAATGGCGGGCACATGTACGCCCACGAAGGATTGTCCGCCCGTTCAAGTTTGCCCACCTGTCTAAGCCCCCCGCCCCCCGCAAAGAGAAATAATCCCCCCAAGAGGGGGTATGATCGAAGACAGAAAGGGCGGGTATCGAGGGTGTGGGGAACTCGTTTTGAATGACACGCGGGCAAGTAAGAACGAACAATCTTATAATGATTGTTGTTGTTGTTGTTGTTGTTGTTGTTGTTGTTGATATTGTTGTTGTTGTTGTTGTTGTTATTGACCAGCCCCGGCTTGCTGTTGAGTTCTTCTTCTGTCTCAAAAGCCACAACACTACCCTTAAGGGTAGGCGGCGCTCCAGCAACCGCGGGTTAACACCACGGGGCCAGCGACGGCGTTGGAAATGGGACGGCGGCGGCAGGCCCTCCATGGGGCCGGCGAAGGTGTTGGCACTCTGGGCGTGCTCCCTGAGGTTTCCCCAGGACCCTCGAGGGTCCCTAAGAGTTCCTCCGGTTTCTGTAGGATTCTTCAGGATCCCTCAGGATTCTCTTGAATCCCAAAGGATTCCCCAGGACCCCTAAGACTCCTCAGGCCCCCATAGGTTTCCTCAGGACATCTCAGGCTCCTCCGGAATCCCAAGGGTTTTCCAAGATTCGTCAGATTCCCCTTGTTCCGTCAAGGTTAATCATGTTCCCTTAGGATAAGGTTCAGCAGGAGCCCCGGGGATCTTCAGGATCCCCCAAGATCCTTCAAGATTGCTCTGGACCCACCTTGATCCTTCAGGATTCCTCCGGATCCCCGAAAATTCCTCATGATCCCTTGGGACTCCTCAGGACCCCCGAGGATTCCTCAGAACTCCTGAGCAGCCCAAATGATTCTTGAGGGCTCCAGATGATCCCTGAGGGCCCCGAAGGAGTCCTCAGGACTCCTGAGGAGCCCAGAGGATTCCCAAGGATTCTTCAGGACTCCTTGCATTCCCACAGAATGCCCAAGGATTCCTCAGGACTCAGAGCAGCCCAGAAAGCTCTTAAGGATTTCTTAGGACTCCGGAGGATCCCCAAGGATTCCTCAGGATTCCTCAGTACTCCTGAGAAGCCCAGAAGAGCCTAAGGATTCCTCAGGGCTTCTGAGGCGCCCAGAAGATTTCGAAGGATTTCTTTAAGACTCCGGAGGATCCCAGAGGATTCCTCAGGACTCCTGAGGAGCCCAGAAGATTCTTGAGGACTCCTTAGGGCTCCTGAGGATTTCAAGGGCTCCTCATGACTCTTGAGGAGCCAAGCAATTTTCAAGGATTCCTTCGGTCTCCTGGGGATCCCAAAAGATTCCTCAGGCATCCTGAGGAGCCTACAAGATTTCTAAGGATTCCTCGGGGCTCTTGAAGATCTCTGAGGACTCCTCAGGACTCCTGAGGAGATTCCTCAAGACTCTTGAGGAGCCCAAAGGGATTCCGAAGGATCCCTCAGGACTCCTGAAAGTGCATGAAAGTTCCGAAAGTTTCCTCAGGATCCCCGCGGTTTCCCGAGGGGCGCAAACACGGGGCCGGAGAAGACGGCAGCACACGGGGAGCGGCTTCTGCGGAGGCCACAGGTCGGATGAAGTGAGACACGGGGCCGACGTGTACGTTTGACCACGGGGGCGCGTCGCCGCCGCAGGGGACGAGTCGTCGTCGCAAAGTGAGCGCCAACACAGAATCCACGGGGCTGGAGTGTCCGTTGCTCCACTGGGGTGTGACCGTTGGGCGTGCGTCTCCGTGCCGGGGCCGAAATCTCAGTGTTTCCGTTGTTGTTGTTGCTGCTGCTGTTGTTGCTGTTGTTGCTGCTGCTGCTGTTGTTGTTGTTGTTGTTGCTGTTGTTGTTATGTTGTTGTGTTGTTGCTATTGTTTGTGTTGTTGTTGTTGTTGTTGTTGTTGTTGTTGTTGTTGTTGTTGTTGTTCGGAAGAGCAGAAACACCAGCCCCTACTTGTTGTTGAATTTTCTTCATTTCCAAAAGCCCCGTCGTTACCCGTAAGTGTAAGCGGCGCTCCAGCGACCGCGGGCTTGCCCCGCGGGGCCGCAGAAGGTGTTGGCACTGGGGCGGCGACGGCACGGGCTTCCACGGGGCTGGAGCAGGTATTGGCACTCCTGGCTTGCTTCTGAGGTTCCTTTGGGATCTCATGGAATTCCCCAAGAATCCGATGGAATTCCTTCGGGAGAGCCCAGTGGAATTCCGGAGGAATTCTGTGGAGTAGGGATCCGACGGAATTCCATACGAATCCGATAAAATTCCGTGGGAAGTCCTGGGGAATCCATTGGAATTCCAAAGGAATCCGATGGAAATCCTTTGGAGGAATCCGATGGGATGTCTTCGGAATCCCATGGGATTCTTTAGGGATGTGTGGAGTGCCTTCGGGGGAATATGATGGAATTCTTCGGGGGTCCTCTGGAATTCCTTAGGAATCCGATGGATTTCCTTGTTTTTTTTTTTGGGGGGGGGGGGGCGATGGAAATTCTCAGGAATCGAAATGGATCCCCGGGGGTTCCAATGGAATTCCTAAGGGGGTGACTCCAATGGAATTCTGTTTAAATCTTATGGGACTCGTTGAAAATCCGATGGGATTTTCTAAATGGGGATCCGATATGCAGTTCCCGAGAAATCTCATGGAAGTCCTAAGGCATGCTGTGGAATGCCTTGTGCACCTTATAGACATCTGTAGGAATCACATGGCGTTCCTTAGAAAGACAATCCGATGACATTCCTTAGACATCCCATTGAATTCTGGAGGGAACTCATGGAATTCCTAAGGGATCTGGTAGGATGCAATCCGAGCCAGATTTCAAGGCGCTGTCTGGGATGGTCTTCCACATACCCCTCAAGCAGGTGAACAGGTACGACTGGCCATGCTGAGTTGCTTGGCTCGTAGTCCCTGGCAGCCCCACTCTGATTGTTTAGGCGCTGTCAGGCTTCAAGGTTCGGACCTAGTCAGCCAGCTTTCACACAGACACATGTATGCTGGCGCTCGCCGCGCCGCAATGCAGCAGGGTGGTAATACATTCGTGTTGCCTGCTAAGCATACCCCGGCCCACCGAAGCCTCGAAGTTATTGAAGCCTTGCCGATGCATGAAAAGAGGATTGGTCTGGGTAATGATGCCGCGGACCGCCTCGCCAAGCATGCGTTGATCAAGCATCCTCAGACTTCCGCGGATGAAGTCGCGAAGGTCGATTTGGTTTTGGTTAAGTGCAGGGCGATTGCGAGGGTCATCGCAGCTACATTGCCGCTCTTCCCCAAAGTGGAGATGAAGCGGACTCCCCGCACACCCAAGCCCAGACGATATGCTTTTTTTTGGACAGGTGGCACGATTGGGTTGTTGTGGAGGAGGGGGTTCTGCAATGCACGCATTGCCTTACGGTCAACTTTGATGGTGTACCATCTATGTTGGGATGCAAAAGGCCTCCCAACGTGCTACAAGAAGTTAGCTGGGGCAGATAGCCGATTTGGGCACCGCCTTTCGGTGGCCATAAACGATCAGTACAGGCCTCTTGTCTTCTGCTTGCACTGCTGGGCATACACCCAGAAGAGGTGCAAGAACCTGCACAAACCCTGTCCTCCCGCAGCCAGCCATAACGGCCACTACGCTCTGCAGCGAATCCGTCAGGGATTGGGTCCCCGCTACGTGTCGCGTGGCAATGTAGGGCCAGCTCGACGTAGCGATGCTTCGGCCGTTGTATCTTTAGCTGCTTCGGCCGCTTCCAGTGGCTCTCTTGTGACGCTCCGCCCACTTATCACCAATGACAGGCTGGAGGCCTTGCGTGCTCGGGTGGCCGCTCGGGAGCAGGCCAACTCAGAAAGTCATGCCGGCCAGGCCGCATGATATGATTGTTGCTCACGTTACGTTAACGTTCTGCCTCAAGGGCCTACGTGGAAAAAATCCTTCGGATTCCTCCGATTCCTGAGGATCCCCAAGGATTCCTCAGGATGCCCCAGGACTTACAGGATCCACCAGGATTCCTCAGGATGCCCCAGGACTCCTCAGGACTCCTGCGGATTCCTAGAACGAGATTCCTTAGGAATGCTGAGGAGCCCAGAAGATTCCTACGGATCCTTCAGCACTCTGGAGGATCTTTGAAGATATCTCAGGACTCGTGAGGGGCCCAAAAGATTTCAAGGTTCCTCAGGACCCCAGAGGATCCCTAACATCATAAGGATTCCGCAGGGCTCCTGCGGATTCCCAATTTTTTTTGGAGACTCTTGATGATTCCGACATTCCTTAGGAACCCTGGGAAGCCCAGAAGACTCCTAAGGGTTCCTCCGGGCTCCTGAGGATGCCGCAGGATACCTCGGGACTCTTGAGGAGCCCAAAGGATTTCTAAGGATTCCTCAGGACCCCTGAGGATTCCGACATTCCTCAGGATCCGTGAGGAGCCCGGAGGATCCTCAGGACTCCTGAGGATATCTCAGTTCTCAGGACTCTTGAAGAGCCCAAAGGATTCCGAATGATTCCTCAGGACCCCTGAGGATCCGTGAAGGTTTCTGAAGATTCCCCAGGACTCGTGAGGAGTCCAGGGGATTCCTCATGACTCCTGAGGCCCCCAGATGATTCCGAAGGGTTCCAGGATTCCCAAGGATTCCTGAGGGCTCCTGAGGATTCCGCAGGACTCGTGAGGAGCCCAGGGGATGCTTAAGGAGTCTTTAGGGCTCCTGCTGATTCCTACAGGTTCCTCAAGCATCCTGAGGAGCGCAGAAGATTTATAAGGATTCCTCTGGACTCCTGAGGAGTCCTCAAGATTCCCCAGGATTCGTGAGGGGCCCGGAGGATTCCTTAGGTTTCCTTAGGACTCCTGAGGATCTCTGCGGATTCCTCAGGACTCCTAAGGAGCCTGGAGGATTCCTACGGATCTTTTCGGGACTTCTGAGAATCACTGAGTATCTTTGAGGATTCCTCCGGACTCGTGAGGAGCGCAGGGGGGATCCTAAGGATTCTTCAGGACTCCTGAGGAGCCCAACAGATTCTTAAGAATGTCTGAAGGCACCCGAGGATTCCTGAAGACTCAAGACTCCTGAAGATCCCAGAAGTCTCCTAAATATTCCTCTGGACTTTCCTCGGGGCTCCTGAGTTGCCCAAAAGATTCCCAAGGATTCCTGAGGGCTCCTGAGGAGCCCAGAGGATCCCTCAGGACTCCTGAGGAGCTCTGAAGATTCCCCAAATTTCCCTCGGACTCCTGAGGGTTCCTTACAGGGTTCCTCAGGAATCCTAAGGGCCCAGAAGACTCATAAGGATTCCATAGGACTCCTGAAGATCTCTGAGGATTCCTCTGGACCCAAGAGGAGCCCGGACGATTCTTCAGGATTCCTGCGGGGCCCAGGAAATTCCTCAGGATTCATTCGGACTCTTGAGGATATCTGAGGACTCCTTGGACTCCACAGGATTCCTCCGGACTCCTGTGGATTTCAGAGGATCTCTGATGATTCCTCAGAACTCATCAGGACCCCTGAGGATCTCTGCAGATTCCTCTGGGCCCGAGAGGAGCCCAGAGGATTCGTCAGGACTCCTGAAGGATCCCTGAGGATTCCGAAGGATTCCTGCGGCTTCCCGAGGAGCGCAAACACGTGGCTGGACAAGGCGGTGGCGCACGGGGAGCGGTTTCTGCGGAGGTCACAAGTCAGATGAAGTGAAACACGGGGCCGGGGTGTACGTTTGTCCACTGTGGCGCGCCGCCGCCGCAGGGGGCCCGCCAGAGGCCTGGATGAGTCGTCGGTACACAATGAACGCCAACGCAGTAACCACGGGGCCGGAGTGCCCACTGCTTCACTGGAGTGTGACCGTTGAGCGTGCGGCCCCGTCCTGGGGCCGGAAGTCTCTTTTTTTCCGTTGTTGTTGCTGCTGCTGTTGTTCTTGTTGTTGCTGTTGTTGTGGTTGTGTTTGTTATTGTTCTTGGTCCTGTTATTGCTGTTGTCGTTGTCGTTATCTTTGTTGAAATTGCTGTTGCTGTTGCTGTTGTGGAGGGAGGAGGGAGGAGAATGATGATGATGATGATGAGGAGGAGGAGGAGGAGGTGGAATGATGATGATGATGATGATGATGAGGCGGAGGAGGAGGAAGAGAAGGATGAGGATGTAGAGAAGGAGGAGGAGAAGGAAAACGATGAGAAGGGGAAGGAGGAGGAGGAAGAGGATAAGGAGGTGGAATGATGATGCTGATGCTGCTGATGATGATGATGCTGAAAATGATGATGATGATGATGATGATGATGATGATGATGATGATGATGATGATGATTGTGATGATGATGATGATGATGATGATGCTGATGCTGATGATGAGGATGATGATGAGGAGGAGGAGGAAGAGGAGGAGGAGGAGAAAGAGGAGGAGAAGGAAGAGAAGGAGGAGGAGGAAGAGGAGGAGGAAGTCCGTAGCTATTTTGGCTCTAGCCGCGCACCAGCGTGCCTCAGCCCCATTGCTCAAGCGGGCTCGGTGATGGTTCCCTCGGCCAGAGTCGATGGCGCTGCGGGTACCGCTGGTGGGTATGGCTGCGGGAAGCCTCTTCGAGGCGCAGCGGCAGCGAGGGTTGCTGCTGACAACCTGATCAGGAAGCTCAAGGCCCAGGTCGACATGCTGAGCAAGGAGGTGGAGCGGCTCCGCGGCCTTCATTGTGGGCGCGCCGCTTGCGAGGTCGCCCGACGGAAGACATCGCTCGTCCGGCCCTTCGCTCGCTTGTCTCGGGTGTGCGAGCTTCTGGTGACCGTCGACTTCGTCGGAACTGACTGTGCCTGGCACGCTGCAGAGTGCCCCGACG
>CAUYUJ010017892.1:167499-221129 GCA_963575745.1 Prorocentrum cordatum
CACCGAAAATCGGCCCCAGCACCTCACCGGCCCACTGGGCACCTGGCACCGCGGGGCCGCGGGGCACCCGGGCCCGGCCACCGAAATCGGCGACCAACCTCACCTAACCTTTGATCCGCTAGGACCCCTACAGAGGCAATCTCTGATTGGGGAAAAACGCACTACTGTTTTTGGTGTGCTCCCCAAGCAGCGCGTGCGCCTCGGGGCTTCCGCTTCCTGCTCTCGCGTGGCTGCTTGTGTACTGCGGCTCCGCGGGTGGCGCCCGCCGGGGGGGGGGGGCACGCCTCCGCGCCTCGTGGGCTCCCGGCGCTCCGGGGGCATGCCCAGGTTTCGCCTGGTGCCCGCCAGTGGGCGCCACGTGGGCGCCCCGATTGCTTGCGCCACGTCGATTTCCCGGTCGAAATTGACATCGACCCTTTCCCCTTCCCCCCCCAAGGTTGACCGCTCTCCATTTCGTATTGCAACATGCATCTGGATGTGCACCATCGTTCGTTTTCCTTCGGACCTCACACCATTCCAGCCCAACCTGTACCGACACCCCTACATATATGTCAAATCATACCATGCGCGCGCCCTCGTTGATCTCAAATTATCGATTCTCAAGGACCCCTCGCCCCCCCGAGAAAAAAAACATGAAGTCCATACGCACGTGCACATGTCAAATACATACCGAACACACGAGCTCTGCAAACACTTCAACACTAAAAGCATCAACGCCCCCAGCTTTTGCATACCATATCTCACTTGCATATTTTCTGTCCACGTTCTTATATGCTCAGCACACGTGAAGGCCATATGATTCCAGCACTCCCGTCCAGAAGCCGCATTCTCATCTCACCACGCGGTGCATTTGAGTTTATCTAGCATGCGCCCAATGCGCCAATCCTAATCAAACAGTGCCATGCGAACCACATGCGAGCACGGCCACGTGCGCGTCGAAATCCAACCAACACCATTGGTCGTCGAAGCGTTTGAAAACAGAGCTCTTCAACAAACATATGAGCAACTCATTCAGCTTGAACAAGATGTTTGCCTCTTTTCTTGAAGTTCGGCGCGCGCACTTTTTCACCATCACCCGCACCAGCGGCATCGCATCACCGCCGTTATCGTCATCGCCAATCGCTGGCAGCGCCGCCGTCATCAATCAATCATCAACATCACCAACTCACGGACATGATCGTCTTCGTCGTCACCAAAATCGGTGCTGGCATTGGCCTTGCCACCGTCATCGTCATCATCGCCACCACCATCGCTACTACCATCATCGTTGCCGCCGTTGTCGACGTCATCGTGATATCGCGCCCGCCCAAGTCACCGACCCGCATTGAAGTGCCCGCGCGACGGCGCGGCCTCTGAGACGCGCTGGGAAGTTGCCATCGGCAAGTGTCATCGTGGCCGCATAGCTGTGCCAAAGCAGCTCGCCGCCCTACGCGAGAGCTTGAGCGCGCCACCGCGGCCGCACGGACACGGATGCGGCAGCCAGGGCCAAGCAAACATCGCACTCGCGATTGCATCGGTTTTTCTAAACAAGTCGCGGGTGGGAGCATGGCATGATTGTGCGAGCAGTGAAGACTACATCTCATGACTAGGCAAACGTCGTCTGCACCACGTAGATTGCCCACGACCGCATGCACCACATAGCTTACACCACTTAGCTTTCACGACGTAGCTTACACCACAGCGCTTGCACCGCATACAGGTGCACCGCGCAGAATGCACAACATAAAATGCACCACTTGCACCACGTAGCTTGCACCACATAGCCTGCGCCACATTGCCTGCACCGCATAGCTTGCACCAGACAGCCTGCACCACGCAGATTGCACCAGCTAGACTCCTACTGTTGCGCCGCATAGCAGCTTGCACCACATAGCTTGCACATCCACAATGCAATGCAACGACTGTGCGGTTTCGGGCCCACACGGGCCAACACGTTCTTCGGTAATTTTCAGCCTCTGGGTGCCCTCGCCTGGCTCCGGCACTGAAAAGAACGGTCGGGTATAACATGTTGGCCTTGGGGAAAAGGGTCGGGACTCCTTGGGACCTCGCAGGAAGCAAGTCAAAACATTTTTCCGTCGGCGGCGTGGCAGAGTTGGCTGCACCAGCGACAGAGCTAGAGGGGGGGCACCGAAAACATCGGATGTCGGGGGAGGCGGGCCGCGCTCGCGCGGGCCAGGCCGGGCCAGACGAGCGCAAGTCCGAGAGACGCAGGCGCCGCCCGAGACATAGTACAGACGCCCATAGTCGGAAATCTGGATTCTCGTCTTCCCCTCCACTTCCAATAATTTCCATGTTTTCCGGCGATGATTTGCGTCTGTGTTTTTCCAAACAATCCCGTGGTGCTGTGACCTCGTTTTGAAGAGACAGTCCCCCGCGTTCTCCCCCCGCCTCCTTCCTCCCGCCTCCTCCCTCCTCCCACCCTTGCCCCTGTTCTCTCGCATGTCCACAATTTCGGCACATCCCTCACACGTTTCGTGGCCCCACAGGGAGCTCCACCGAAGGCCCCAGTGGCACAGGCCGCATGCAGTTCCACCCCCCATTTAGGCGCACCCTTCACACGTTCCGTGGCCCCATAGCGAGTCCCACCGACGGAAGCAGTGGCAGGTCAGCATGCAGTTCCACCCCCCCTTCGGCGCACCCCTCACACGCCTCCCCATATGGAGTCTCACCGCAGGAAGCAGTGGCAGGGTCCACATGCAGTTCCACCCCCCCTTTCGGCGTACCCCTCATATATATATTTCGAGGCCCCATAAGGAACTCCACCGAAGGCTCCAGTGGCACAGGCCGCATGCAGTTCCACCCTCCATTTCGGCGCACCCCCCACACGTCTCGTGGCCCCGCAGGGAGCTCCACCGAGGGCCCCAGCGGCAGGGTCCGCATGCAGTTCCACCCTCCTCATTTCGGCGCACCGCTCACACGCTTCGTGGCCCCATGTGGGGGCTCCACTAATTGCCCCAGTGGTGCGCCCGCATGCAGTTCCACCCTTCATCTCGGGGTACCCCTCACGCGTTTCGTGGCCCCATAGGGAGCTCCGCCAAAGGCCCCAGCGGCAGCGCCCGCACGCACTTCCACCCCCCATTTCGGCGCACCCCTCACATGTTTCGTGGCCTCACATGGGGCTCCACTGAAGGCTCGGGTGGCAACTTTCGCATGGCGCACCCGCGCCAAATCTGGCACGCCCGTCACGCGCGTCGTGGCCCCAGAGAGAGGTTCACCGAGGACGATCCCCACAGCCGCGTTGCTCACAACTACACTCCAGATGTCTTAATAAAAGGGAGGGGGTCTGGACCCTCCAAGACAGGCCATTTCAGACCTCCCCCGTGGGAGAACCCTCCAAAACATCGTCCCCAGACCCCCCCAGGCCCTCCAAGATAGCCTGGAAGAGACCCCACCCGAAATGAGACCCCCCTCCCTTTATTACGAAATCTGGAGTACATGGTTGGGGCCTTCCCCAGGATACTCTCCCTCCTGGCAAACGACCCGAGCCACCGACGGGCGGCGCGCGGAGCGCGGCGGACAGCTGTCGAGGGCGCCGGGGGGCCCCATGGCGCGTGGGGGCCACGAGCGGCTCTTCCCGTCGTTGGTCGACTTCCTGGGTAGTCGAAGCCAATCTGGCGCCAATCTGGCAGGCCCAATCTGGCAAACGGGGGCAATCCAGTCTGGCGAATAACCCAAATCCTCCAATATGGCCAGGCCGGATTGGCCCTTGGGGCCCAATCCAGTCTGACAGTCTGGCCTTCGACTACCCAGACTTCGCTCGGTGCGAGAGGGCGCGTTCCACGGGCGCTTGGGCGAGAAGCGTTCCCCGGCACGTCGAACGCCGCGGGGATTTCCTTCCCCCCCCCTCTTCCCCCGCAGCACCCCGCGGCCTCGGCGAATCAGACCTCCCCCCTACCACAGGAGCCTCCACCCTCACAATCACCCCCTCGTCTAGGGGAACAAAAAGTGGCATAAACATAACAACTCGGAGGTTAGTGCGGATTTCTCGGATCGGCGCTGGACCCCCCTCCCTAGCGCGCGGAGCGCGCCAGGGGCGGCGCCGGAGGCGCCGCTGGGGGGCCACAGCGCCGATCCGAGAAATCCGCGCGGACCTCCGAGTTTTTATGTTTATGCCACGTTTTGTTCCACTATCGTCACAAATGGGAGGTTCAGAGCCCCCCTGCCTTCCCCCCCCCGTTCCGCAGGGGGAGCCCCCCCCCCTCGCGCCAGCAAGCGGGCGGGACGCGTCGTCGCCGCCGTCGTGGGGGCGGGTCGGCCGGGCGAGGCAGACGGCGCCGCCGTGAGCATGTCGGTCGGGTGGGCGGGGCACGACGTCGCCGTCGTCGTCGCCGTCGTCGCTCGCCAGCGCGATGGGGGTGGGAGAAAAGGATTTGGACCCCCCCTCCATTTTCCCAACCATCCTGTGGTGTTGGGCCTTCGTCTTGAGAAGACAGCGCCCCGCGTGACTCCTTTCCTCCTCCCACTCCTTCCTCCTCCCACTCATTTCGGCACACCCTTCACACGTTCCGTGGACCCATAGGGGGCTCCACCGAACGCCCCAGTGGCAGGGTCCACATGCGCCGGCGCCACTCATTTCGGCACACCCCTCACACGTTTCGTGGCCCCATAGGGAGCTCCACCGAAAGTCCCAGTGGCGGTGTCCACATGAGCTCCATCGAAGGCCCCAATGACGGTGTCCACATGCGCCCGCGCCACCCATTTCGGCGCCCCTCACACGTTTCGTGGCCCCATAGGGAGCTCCACCGAAGGCCCCAACGGCGGTGTCCACATGCGTCCGCGCCACTCATGCCGGCACGCCCCTCACACGTTTCGTGGCCCGTTTGGCAGCTACGCCGAAGGCTCCAGTGGCGGTGTCCACATGCGTCCGCGCCACCCATTTCGGCGCACCCCTCACACGTTTCGTGGCCCCATAGGGAGCTCCACCGAAGGCCCTAATGGCGGTGTCCACATGCGCCCGCGCCACCCATTTCGGCACACCCCTCACGCGTTTCGTGGCCCCATGGGTAGCTCCACCGAAGGCCCCAGTGGCAGTGTCCACATGCGTCTGCGCCACCCTTTTCGGCACGCCCCTCACACGTCTCGTGGCCCCATGAGGAGCTCCACCGAATGTCATAGTGGTGGTGCCCACATGCGTCCGCGCCACCCATTTCGGCACACCCCTCACACGTTTCGTGGCCTCATAGGGAGCTCCACCGAAGGCCCCAATTGCGGTGTTCGCATGCCTTTCCCCGAACCAGGACAACGTTTCGTGGCCCCATAACGGAGAGCTTCACCGAAGGCTTCAATGCCACCGTCCACAGTACAGCGTTTCGTGGCTTCATAGGGAGCTCCACCGAAGGTCCGAGTGGCGGTGCTCGCATGCGAGACCCCCACCCAACACAGCGTTTCGTGGCCCCATCGGGAGCTCCACCCAATTGCGGTTTCCGCATGCGTTTAGCCCACCCAACACAGCGTGTCGTGGCCTCATAGGAAGATCAACCGAAGGTCCCACTGGCGGTGTCCGCATGCGGTTCCCCCACCGAGGCTCCAGTGGCGGTGTCCGCATGCGGTTCCCCAATTCAGTACAGCGTTTCGTGGCCCCATGGGTAGCTCCACCGAAGGCTCCAGTCGTGGTGTCCTCACGCGGTCCCCCCACCCAATGCAGCGTTTCGTGGCCCCATAGGGAGCTCCACTGAAGGCCCCAATGGCGGTGGTCGCTTTCAGTTCCCCCACCCAATACAGCGTTTCGTGTGGCGTTGTCCGCATGCGTTTTCCTCTCCTTGCCCTTCTTAGCTGTCAAGGTTTCTCTAACTAAGTGCCTGCCAGAGGATTTGTTAACCGCATTCTCCCGAGTGTGCTAGTTGCTTGTAAGCCAGAGAACTTTTTCACTGCGTTTTCAGACATGCTCAACGCACGGTCTGCCCTCTAGGGGACCGCTCCAGTTACAGGAGCCGGCACGCAGACTTCGTTTCCATTCACAAGGTTTAGCGCTTCGTGGCCCCATATGAAGCTTCGCCGAAGGCCCCAGTGGTGGTGTCCACATGCGGTTCCCCCGCCCAGTACAGCGCTTCGCGGCCCCATGAGGGAGCTCCACCGAAGGCCCCAATGGCGGTGTCCGCATGCGGTTCCGCCACCCAGTGCAGCTTTTCATGGCCCCGTAAAGAGCTCCATCGAAGGCCCCAGTGGCGGTGTCCGCATACGGTTCCCCCACCCAGTACAACGTTTCGTGGCACTATAGGGAGCTCCACCGAAGGCCCCCAGTGGCGGTTTCCGCATGCGTTTCCCCCACGCAGTACAGCGTTTCGTGGCTCCAGAGGAAGCTCCACCGAAGGTCCCAATGGCGGTGTCCGCATGCGGTTCCCCCACCCAGGCTCCAGTGGCGGTGTCCGCATGCGGTTCCCCAATTCAGTACAGCGTTTCGCGGCCCCACGGGTAGCTCCACCGAAGGCCCCAGCAGCGGTGGTCGCATGCGGTTCCCCCACCCAGTACAGCGTTTCGTGGCACTATAGGGAGCTCCACCGAAGGCCCAATGGCGGTTTCCGCATGCCTTTCCCCCCACCCAACACAGCGTGTCCTGGCCCCGGAGGAATCTCCACCGAGGGTCCCAATGGCGGTGTCCGCATGCGGTTCCCCACCCAGTACAGCGTTTCTTGGCGCCATAGGAAGCTCCACCGAAGGCACCAATGGCGGTGTTCGCATGCCTTTCCCCCTTCCAGGACAACGTTTCGTGGCCCCATCACGGGGGGCTCCACCGGAGGCTTCAATGGCACCGTCCACAATACACCGTTTCGTGGCCACATAGGGAGCTCCACCGAAGGTCCGAGTGGCGGTGCTCGCATGCGAGACCCCCGCCCAACACAACGTTTCGTGGACCCATCGGGAGCTCCACCCAATCGCGGTTTCTGCATGCGTTTCCCCTACCCAGTCCAGCGCTTCGTGGCCCCATAGGAAGCTCCACCGAAGGCCCCAATGGCGGTGTTCGCATGCGGTTCCCACACCCAGTACAGCGCTTCGTGGCCCCATGAGGGACCTCCACCGAAGCCCAGTGGCGGTTTCCGTATGCGTTTCCCCTACCCAGCGCAGCGTGTCGTGGCCCCAGAGGGAGCTCCACCGAAGCGGTGTCCGCATACGGTTCCCCCACCCAGTACAGCGTTTCGTGGCCCCATGAGGGAGCTCCACCGAAGGCGCAGTGGCGGTTTCCGCACACATTTCTACCACCCAACGCAGCGTGTCGAGGCCCCAGAGGAAGCTCTACCGAAGGTCCCAATGGCGGTGTCCGCATGCGGTTCCCCTACAGCGTTTCGTGGCCCCAGAGGAAGCTCCACCGAGGGCCCCAGTGGCGGTGTTCGCATGCGGTTCCCCTACCCAGTACAGCGTTTCGTGGCCCCATGAGGGACCTCCACCGAAGGCCCAGTTGCGGTTTCCGCATGCGCTTCCCCCGCCCAACACAGCTTGTCGTGGCCCCATAGGGAGATCCACCCAAGGTCCCATTGGCGGTGTCCGCATGCGGTTCCCCCACCGAGGCTCCAGTGGCGGTGTCCGCATGCGGTTCCCCAGCGGTGTCCGCATGCGGTTTCCTTACCCAATACAGTGTTTCGTGCCACCCACCCAATGCCCTGATGGCTGCGCCCGCATGTGTCCCCGCCCCATTTCGGCACACCCTTTACGCGCTTCGTGGCTCCATGAAGAGATCCACCGAAGACGATGCCCACAACGGCGATAGTTGGGTCCTCCGCCAGAAGAATTGAACACTGGATCCATTTTTGACGTTCCAGGCGCGCACGAAGACGGCCCCCGGACAACAGAAATTCTCGAACCCAGAACCTCGAACCTGCCCGCCCTCCCTGCTGGCTGGAACCAATGCTGGGCCACCTCGGACCCCTCGCCGGCTCCAAGGCCACGGATAGCATGACAACCATTGCGATCTCCTGGCGGCGTACCTTTTGCTCCCGCCGGCCGGAATAGCCTCGTCGTGCGCCCGCCGCCTCCCGCTGTTCCCGGGGCGAGGGCCTTCCCGGGACGCGCCACCTGCAGATCCGTCGGCATCGGGGACCTTCTGACCCGGGTCCATCCAGACCCGGGTCAGCAGGAAACAGAAAACCTGCAGTGCAGGAAAAAAAAACTGCAGCGCAGATCCTCGCAAGCCCGGGTCAGCCAGTACCCGGGAGCGGCCAGGAGGGGGGTGTCCAAGAGGGGGGGGTGCAAATCTTGACCGGCGGCATGTGCGCCGCCCAGCGGGGGGGCCAGGGACGTAATGAAATAAGAAGAGGCGCCATAAAATCTGGGAAATATCATGGCCCCCGCCATGATATCCACGCCCCCCTAGTCATCACCCCTTCTTTTCCGCCCCCGAAATACGCGCGGCCGCCTCGCGGCCACGAGCGGCTCGCTGACCCGGGTCCGCCAGAGGGGGCCTTGGCCGACCGGTCACGACTTGTGGCTCTGCGAGGCCTCGGGGCTCCCTGGCGGGGGGAGGGGGGAGGGGGGGGGGAGGGGGGAGGGGGGGAGGAGGGGGGAGGAGGGGGGGGGGGGGGGGGGGGAGGGGGGGAGGGAGGGGGGAGGAGGGGGGGGGTAGGAGGGGGGAAAGGAGGGGAGGAGGGGGGGGGACAGGCGGCACGCCACCAGGCTGCCGCGGATAGAGCAGAGCCACGCCCTCCACCTGCTGCTGCGCCTTGGAGGGGATCGGGAGAGCCCAGGATCGAGCCGATGGGTCGGGGCGGCGATCGAAATGCATCGGATCGGCGGAAGTCGACAGGCCAATGAGGCCGCACTTGAGGGAAACCAAAACGGGCTTCGATGTCGAATCGGAATTGGAATCGCATCCGATCGTCGTCGAACCAGATCGAGTTGGAGGAATCGACACGAGCCCTGGGAGGAGTCCTCCCCTGTGGGCAGCACGCCGGCCCCCAACGCGCCTCGGAAGAGGAAGAACCCCTCTCGGCCAGACGCCGCGCAGAATCGTCACCCGCCTGGCCTCCCTCTGGACCTCTGGGCAGCGCCCTGGCCAGTGCCCCGAGAGTCGAAGACTGCGCGGATGAAGATAAACCGGGCTCACTCACTGAAACCGATAGCAGAGGGCGCCCCCCCGCGCCGCGTGGCGTGAAGGGGGTCCGCGCCACCACCCTGGGGAGGACCTCGCAGGGGTCGAAGAGGTCTGCGCCATCCCTCGGGGGTGACCTCGCAAAGGTCGTCGTGGCCTGCGCCGCTCTCTTCCTGGAGGGTGTGTGTTTCTCTGTGTGCAAAAGTCGAAGGGGTCTGCGCCACCCCTGGGTGGTCTCCACGGAGGTCACTGAGGTCACTGCTCCTCTCCTCCAATACCCCCCAGTGCCTTCGTGGGGAAGGTCTGGACACGAAATGACCTCCCGCACGAAAACGTCGGCTTGGGCCAAACCATCCCTCTGGAATTAAGCACCCGTCTGCACAACGGTGGGCTACCTGGAACGTGCGTGGTTTTATACAACAAAATGATGGGCATCACGGATTATATGGACACATACGGAATCCACATCTCATGCTTGCAGGAAGCATGGATGATTATCCTGGTGTACGGCCCAACCATATGCAGTTGTGGGTATCGCCGTTGTGGGTATCGCCCTCGGTGGATCTCTTTATGGGTCCACGAAGCGTGCAAAGGGTGTGTCGAAACGGAGCGGGGACGCATGCGGGCGCAGCCATCAAGGCCTTGGGTGGCGCTCCTTATGGGGCCACGAAACGTGTAAGGGGTGTGCCGAAATGCAACGGGGCAGCCACGCGAACGTCGCCACTGGGGCCCTCGGTGGAGCTTCCCATTGGGCCACGAAGCGCTGTACTAGGTGGGGGAACCGCATGCCGACACCGCCACTGGGGCCGACGAAGCTTGTTATGTGGCATGAAACGTTGTGTTGGGTGGGGGAACCGCATGCGGACACTGCCACTGGGGCCTTCGGTGGAGCTCCTTATGTGGATGTGGCCACGAAGCGCTGTACTGGGTGGGGGAACTGCATGCGGACACCGCCACTGGGGCCTTCGGTGGAGCTCCCTTTGGGGCCACGACACGGTGTGTTGGGTGGGGGGGACGCACGCGAACAACGCCACTGGGCCTTCGGTGGAACTCCCTGTGGGGCCACGAAGCGCTGTACGGGGTGGGGGAACCGCATGCGGACACCGCCACTGGGGCCTTCGGTGGAGCTTCCGATTGGGCCATGAAAAGCTGCACTGCGTGGCGGAACCGCATGCGGACACCGCCACTGGGACCTTCGGTGGAACTCCCTCATGGGGCCGCGAAGCGCTGTACTGGGTGGGGGAACTGCATGCGGACACCGCCACTAGGGCCTTCGGTGGAGCTCCCTATGGGGCCACGAAGCGTTGTACTGGGTGGGGGGAACGCATGCGGGCGCAACCATTGTGGCCTTCAATGGAGCTCCATATCGGGCCACGGAAACGCCGTACTGGGTGGGCGAACCGCATGCGGACACTGCCACTGGGGCCTTCGGTAGGGCTCCCTATGGGGCCACGAAGCGCTGTAATGGGTTGGGGAAGCATGCGAACAACGCCACTGGGGCCTTCGGTGGAGCTCCCTGTGGGGCCACGAAGCGCTGTACGGGGTGGGGGAACTGCATGCGGACACCGCCACTGGGACCGTGGTGGAGCTCCCTATGGGGCCATGAAGCGCTGCACTGGGTAGGGAAATCCCATGCGGACACCGCCACTGGGGCCTTCGGTGGAGCTCCCTATGGAAACACGAACAATTCTACTGGATGGGGGAACCGCATGCGGACACCGCCACTGGGGCCTTCGGTGGAACTCCATATGGGGCCACGAACCGTTGTACTGGTTGGGGAAACGGCATGCGGACACCACCGCCACTGGGGCCTTCGGTGGAGCTACCTATGGGGTCACGGAGCGTTGTACTGGGTGGGGGAACCGCATGCGAACGCCGCCACTGGGGCCTTCGGAAAGCGCTGCGCTGGGCGGGGGAACCGCATGCGGACTGGGGCCTTCCGTGGAGCTCCCTACGGGGCCACGGTGCGCTGTACTGGGCGGGGGAACTGCATGCGGACACCGCCACTGGGGCCTTCGGTGGAGCTCCCGATGGGGCCACGAACCGCTGTACTGGATGGGGGACGCGCATGCGGACACAACCACTGGGGCCTTCGGTGGAGCTCCCGATGGGGCCACGAAGCGCTGTACTGGGTGGGGGGCGCGCATGCGGACACCGCCACTGGGGCCTTCGGTGGAGCTCTCTATGGAACCACGAACCGCGAAACTGGGTAGGGGAACGGCATGCGGACACCGCTACTGGGGCCTTCGGTGGACCTCCCTATGGGTCCACGGAATATGCAAGGAGTGTGAGGAGGAGGAGAAGGAGTAGGAGGAGTGGGAGGAGTAGGAGGAGGAGGAGGAGGAGGAGGAGGAAATCATGCAGCAAGCCGAAATCGTTCCCCAATCCCGAAAACCGTTCACCATCGACTACGATTAATGAGGTTGCATACGTTACCAGAAGATGCCATCATCGAACACTTATTAGAAGTTTAAACTCATATTGAAACAGCGGAATGATGACTGATGCAAAATGCAGGCATGATGGGGGGAGACAGGAGATGAGAGGAGAGGAGTGGAGTGGAGTGGAGACGCGGGGCGCTGTCTCTTCAAAGCGAGGACCCAACACCACATGATGTTTGGGAACAAAAACATAAGACTGCGAATCTGAGAACAGTGGATGCCGCAACATTACTTCGGGTTAAGAAGGTACAGGTACACCGTCATGGGCTGGAGATGATTTCGTCATCTCTCCGAGCCATGTGCATCTCGGAGGATCGTGCAAGCAAGTTTGCGAAACGATGGCACACTTTAACCAAGAAACCTGGGATGCCGCATGCTCGGGGTATTCGGCGTATACGCACCCCCACAACTTGAAGCCATGGCCAGAGAGGCGTGTGTTTGGGAATACTCTGGGACACTTCCTGCCACAGCCGGCGAAACTATCATGGGGGACGTGACTGCACGAGCTGGGCATGCAGACTCTGGGGAATCGTCGGCTACAGGGCCGCTCACTTGGGGTAGGCGGGCGCTCCATCAGGTCGAAATCTCCAATCGAGATTTCCTCGTGGAGGTTTGCTTCGGTCTCGACGTGAAATTGGCAAACACATGCTTTTAACTGCCATTGGAAGACACAACTACCTGCATGGAGGCGGAAACCACATCGATACAACTTACCTCCGAGACCAACACAACGTTCTGGATTTTGCCGTTTGCGATGCGGCCAGGTTGGGCCAAATGCGGAGTTTCAGAACGCATCGTGAAGCAACTCTGGCAACGAACCACTTCTTGTTGACAACGAAAACCTAATGCGATCAGCAAGACGATCCACTGCCGCACGAGCTCCCTCGAGGCATAGGTCTGCCTCGAGATCCCGCAATGCAATCAATGTGCGCAACATTGTTCTTCGATGAATTTGCAAGCCACGCTGTTTCCTGGGACGTGGGCGCTTTATGGGAGCAAGGCACACATTCAGCGCTAGTAACCGCCACTGTTTTTCCACGCCGTCCAGAAGAGACACAACGACCATGGGTTTCTCAACGTAAATTGGCACTGATACGGCAAAGAAGCGAAGCTCGTGCCAACAACGATCGTCCATAAGAGCACCGTTTTCTGAAAGAGGTGCGGCAATCATTCGCACATGATAAGACAAGCTGGTTGGACTCACACATGGCATCCGCTGGGCGCTGGGGCGATATCCCACCAGCCCTCTGGGCGTAGGTGGTTGAAGGCGTTTCCTCTTCCACCCTTCCCCCCCTCCCCTTCGGGGAGGGGTTTACCCTCCCCCTTCCCCCTCCCCTGGACCTCGACGGGGCCGATCGCGGGTAGTTAGAGCGCCCAGAACGTCCAGGGCGAGGAAGCCTAAATTATTGATTTTACATAGGGTTTTGGCCTCATCTTGGGTTCTTGGGCGGGCAGCGCTAAAAGGAGCTCCCTTCTTCTTTGATCGATATCATCCAAAATGGCCCCAGGAAACGCCCAGGAGGCCCCAAGAGGTCCCAAGATGTCTCCGATGGCTCCAAGAGGCCCCCCGAAGGCCCCAAGGAGGCCCCCAAGAGGACCCCAAGCGGCCCTGAGAGGCCCCCCCCCGAGGCACCCAAGACGCCCAAGGGCCCCCCAGGACCGCCAAGAGACCCCCAAGACGTCCCAAGAGGCCACCAAGAAACGCCCAAGAAATACCCCAAGAGGCTCCGAGAGGCATCCAAGAGACCTCTGGCCCTTTTGATTGCCCTCCTCCTCCTGCTTCTCCTTCCTCCTTCTCCTCCTGCTCCTTCTCTTCTTCTTCCTCCTCCTCCTCCTCCTCCTCATCGTATGCATCCTCCTTTTCCCCACTCCCTCATCCATCCATCCATCCAGCGTCCTCCCTCTCCTCCTCCCTCCCTCCCATGGTTCGGCTGTCCCCCTTTTCTGCTCCCGCACTTCCCCGATCACCTCAGCTCGCCTGGACATCGTTTCTGGATGGGCTGGTGGGGATACTATTGGTTAGCGGGCGCGCGAAACGGGTCGAACGCCGAGCGTGCTACGGCGGGCCGCGCCGGTAGCGAAATGAAAAGCAGTGCGGGCTGGTGGGGCTATTTTTGTTGGCAAGCGTAGCGGAAGAACCGAACACCGTCAGAATGTCGCAAAGCAGCATGCCACGATCTAAATTAGACCGCGCGCGCACGGGCGAACTGCGCAGACGCTCAGCAGGCGAGGAGGACCAGGAACAGCACCAGGTCCGCGTGCAGCGCCAAACTGGCGACGAAGGGCAAGCCAATGTACTCGATGACCACCGACGCGTAGTCGAGGAAGACGAAGGCGTCGTGTAAGCGCTCCACGGAAAATCCGGGGCTGGTGGGGATACGCGAAGAGCCTAGAATTTGAAGATTCTACGAACCACGGTAACGTAAGTAAGGCAAGCTTCGAAACTTGGGCAATTCGCTGCAAGCCATGAGCGCGCCGATGCTATGGCAACCTACTTGGAGCGATTGCAATGGACAATGCGGTCGGCAACTTTGGTCGACAACGAAACCTTGGAACCGCCCCTCCCCGTCGTCGAGCCGGCTTTCAGCATGCAGAAGATTGAAAACATTCTGCGAAAACTCCACAGGGGAAAAGCAGAAATACCAAACGATCTCCCTGCATAGTGCTGGAAAGCAATGTCGAAACCACTGGGTGGGTTGAAATGGGTAGCATAATTATGAAATACAACGTGGGCATAATACACAGTTCCCGAAGCATGGCGGCATGCCACGGTGAGCACACTATGCAATAACAAACGCCCGATGTACGTGTGTACAAGCTTCTCGCCAATCTCTCCTTGCATCGTCTACAACATGCAAGGGCTGAAGACCAGCTGTCGCCAACTCAATATTGTTTCCGTCGTGGGCGAGGTACGACACATGCCTTTCTCGCAGTACGGCGTCATATCGAGCTCGCGTGCGCTAGGAAATATGGTGGGACTGCTTTTGTCGCTCCGGAGTGGGGACAAAGCATTTGGTTCCATAAGCTTTGAAGCTGTGCAGACGGTCCTGCGCCGTTTTCGGGCATCTCTGAACATGCTGATGCTGACTTGGGAATCTTTACGAGGCGAGGCGTTTTCGCGTGGCCGACGGGGTAATCAAGTCGTCTGTCAGAAAACGGGTGTCTGGAATATCACAGGGGCGTCCGCTGTCGCCTTCCTGTTTGTCATGCTGATGAGTGCGGTTTTGCGAGGCGCCGGGAACAACCTGAGCGAAAACGACAAGCTCGATTTGGCTTCTGGGAATCTTTCGGTGCTGCTGTACGCCGACGACCCACTGCTCATCGGGACGAGCCAAACCACTTTACAACACCCTTTGGACAACATCGCTTTGGCGAGAGCGCAAGTTGGAATGGAATTACATTGGGACAGATTTCAAATGATTTGGATCAGCAGCGACGTGACATTGAGGACGCTGGTTGGGCAGGCTACTGCAGAGAAGCAAAACATGACATGCTTGGGTGCTACTCTATACAATACTGGATAGTTGGGTACCGAATTCAACAAACGAGTAGGGGCAGTATGGACCGAATTCTCCAAATAGGACAGAGCCTAGAAGCACACTGTCTTGAGAAAGTCGCGAGCGCTTGATTTATTCTAAGCGCTGGTGGCATCCCCAAGTATGTCTTTTTAAACACAGCGTGGTTAAACAAGGCTGAACAGGAGCCGCTTGGAGAAATTTCAAGCCAGGTGCATACGAATCATACTACAAATGCCTAGTCGCAAGGTGTTATTATGATCTGGACAAACGGTACATCGTGCGCAACTTATCCAATATCATATTCTACACTTTGGCAACATTCCAGTGCGTTGGCCACGGGTTCCGCGATCGCCTGGCGACATGAAGGCATGAAGATACCCCTTCCCCAAGCCCGACCTGCAGACCTGAACGCTTGAAGATCTGAAGGCCTGTCGAAACGATGATCTGAAGATCAGCTGGTCTGTCTGACGACCTGAAGACATGAATACCTGACGACCAGTAGCTCTGGCCGACGACCTGAAGACGTGAAGACCAGCAACCCTGGCCGACGACCTGAAGACGCGACGACCTGAAGACGTGCTGCCCTGGCCGCCGGCGTGAAGCCGTGCTGCCCTGGCCGACGACCCGAACACATGAAGACATGAACAGAAGCCAATCGGGTCCTCCGGCCTTCGAACCTTCGGATGTGGAAGTAACGGAGGGGGATGAGGAGGACGACGACGAGGAGGACGACGACGAAAAGGGAAGGATGGATGGAACGGGGATGATAACGACGACGACGACGACGACGACGACGACGACGACGACGACGACGACTACGTCGACTTTGGGAGGGAGGAGGACGAGGGAGGCAAGGAGGGAGAAGGACGACGGGAGGGCGGAGGAGCGGGGATTTCCATTAGCGAAGGACTGAGGGGAAGGGAAAAGGAAGCAACACCAACAACAAACAACAGATCGGGCCACCTTGAGGGGGGGGGCACCTGGAGTTTCTGTGGGAATGTCAGGAAACCAGCAACAGGCCAAAGGACACCAATGCTCAGAAATCTCGATATCCCTGCTCCTCTTCCTGTTCCCCCCTCCTCCCCTCCTCCTCCATCAAGCGCAGGCAACCTCATCCATCATTCTTCTCCAGTCCCTCTCTTCCTCCTCCTCCTACTCCTCATCCTCCTCCTCCCCCTCCGCCTCCTCCTCCTCCTCCTCGTCCTCCTCCTCCTCCTGCTCCTCCTCCTCCTCCTCTTCCTCTTCCTCCTCCTCCTCCTCTTTCTCCACCTCCTCCTCCTCCTCCTCCTCTCAAGTGGGCTCGAGGCTCCCCGTAACATTTTGGCTTCTCGGCGACCTTAAGATCGTGTCCGACGCCGCAACGTGGCGCTTGGGTGGCATCGCGTCTTCACCTGTTTCATTGGGCTGACGGTCGCCGTGGCGAAGTCGGACAAAGAGTTGAGCAAGGCTCGACATCCGTTTCGTGATCTACTTGCGGGAGGTCGGTCGGTCAGGTCCAGATCGGGCTGGGTCTTCTTCGTCTTTGGCTGGTTCCTGAACTTGTGGCCCTTTCCTTCGCACGTGCTCACCAAATTTTCTGGGGGCTCCAATAACGGGTACCTGCTTATTGGCTGAGCCTGACAAGCGCAACGCAACTTTTTTTTGCTTTGTTGTTTGTTTTCGTATCGGTGAAACATCGGTGGAAGACAATGCATGACAACTAAGATCCCGTACAAGGTACAAGTGATAGCAAAAACGCCTGGAAGTCTATCACGCTGACAGGGACAACAAGAGGGAAGGGAAGGACAAGAGGGAGGAGGACCAGGAGGAGGCCCCGCCAAGGAGGCCAGCCAGCGCATCGTTTATTTTCTGGGCTATTCATGGTTGGGGCTTCATTTTGAAATTCTTACTCTTCAATTTTGGGTTGTGAATTTTCGGTGGGCTCCAGCAACAAGTACCTGGTTATTGGCTGAACCTGGCCAGCGCAAGACAAACGCTTTTTTTGTGTTGGCCGAGCCTGGCCAGCGCACGGTTTATTGTCTGGGCTATTCGTGGTTGGCTTATTCTACAGCTATTACTGTCCAGTTTTGGGCTGTGGGCAGCTTTGGAGGAATGAAGTTGCGCATGGTATTTGTTGTGCCTTAGTCTGGCAGCTGGTGAGGCAGTTTGTGGAGGAAGCGAACTTTGCACTCGTGCAACTTTCGAATTTGTTCGATGGCGGATTAGCCCAGTGACCCGCGGTGGGCTTCATCATGGACAGGGCCGCATCGAGTTGATTTCATCTCTGCTTATCGGGCTGTCACTATTGTGTGCAGAGCGGTATTCACTTTCTGTGTGTGACGAGGGATTCATCAGAGGTATGCGCGGCCGTGGGCGCCCTCCTCTGGCTCCTGTTCTTCTCTTGATTTTCTGGTTCGGCTCCTTCTCGTTCGAGTTCAGAGGGCGGCCCGAGGGAATTATGCTCACTCTTGTGATCGCGGAATATCCAAGAATCTCCTTCTCCTCCTCCTCCTCCACCGCCTCCTCCTCCTCTTCCTCCTCCTCCTCCTTCTCCCCTCCCTCTCCCCCTCCCCCTCGTCCTCCTCCTCCTCCTCCTCCTCCTCCTCCTCCTTCCCTCTTGCTCCTCCTCCTCTTCCTCCTCCTCCTGCTCTGGCGGCCACCGTGGTTTGGCAAAGGAGGGTTGCCGCAGACGACGATGACGACGACGACGACGGCGGCGGCGACGACGGCGACGACGGCGGCGACGGCGAAAGCGACGACGACAGGCGGAGGAGACGACGGAAGTGAGGAAAAGCAGTGTTTTCCGGGCCGGACGCTCCTGGACACCGGCAGCGCTGCAGGGCACAGCGTAGCATCGCATAGCATGCGGGATCATAGCATGGCATCGCAAAGCATCGCACACCAGAGATTAGCATAATCAGCACTGCGTGGAATATCATCGCATCGCATAGCTTGGCAGAACCTCCTCCTCCTTGTCCTCCTCTTGCTCCTCCTCCTCCTCCTCCTCCTTCCTTCGCCTGCTCCCACCACCCGTGCTCGAGGAATTGAAGGCTCGAGGGCACGAGGGCTGGATGGCTCGATGGATCGAACACTCCAGGGCTCGATAGATCGCAGCCGCTTTCCAATCCCAACGGCTCCACCGAACCAACCGCCCCATCCTCATTCTCTTCCTCCCCATCCCCCTCTAGACCCCCTTGAATGCAACTCCCTTGCTACTCCACCTTCCCTCTTCCTCCTCCTCCTCCTTCTCCGCCTCCTCCTCCTCCTTCTCCCCTCATTCCGCTTCTGCCTTTGGCTGATCACGAAACATCGCGTTTTTCCCAGCCGGGCGCTCCTGCCGCCGTCGTCGTCGCCGACCGTTTTTTCGACGAAGAAAAGAGGGGGGAGAGAGGGAAGAAGAAGGAGGAGGAGGAGCGACGGGGGAGATGAGAGCTAGGAGGAGGAGGAGGAGGAGGAGGAAGAGGAAAAGGAGGAGGTGGAAGCGGAGTAGGAAGATGACGACGACGAGGACGAGGACAGGGACGATGATGACGAGGAGGGGAGCGTGGGCGGGGGTGGAAAAAGAGGAGGAGAGCGGGAGAGCAGGGCGAGGAGAGGAGCAACATGAGGGAGGGGAAAAGGGCCTGACGACCTGAAGACGTGAAGGCCTGACGACCTGAAAGCATGAGGTCGCGGGACATCGGCCCGACGACCTGAGCGTCATGTCTTCATGTCTTCATGCCGTCGGGCCAGCGACCTGTTCTTCATGTCTTCACGTTTTCATGCCGTCGGACAGGGCAGCACGTCTTCATGTCCTCATTTCTTCATGCCGTCGGCCTCGGCTCGTTTTGTCTTCATGGCTTCATGTCGTCGGGCCGACGACAATGCAAAATTGGCCAGGCTCCGAATACAGGCTTTCGTCGACGATTCACCTTTCAGCCCGGCAGCGTTCGTACAATCGTAGATGTGCATCAAACGACGAATGGGCGAACTGTTTACACGTCTACGCATCAGACTGGAACCCACTTGGTTGCAGCGCCTGCAGGACCCGATCGAATGGCGAACTACTGCGGACAGCATGGCAAACAACTGTTGTGAAAGCGGTTACCTGTAGCATTCTTTCTCTACGTTGCATGCGATGCCCTGTGCCCTGGCGCCCTGCTTCTTTTTCTGTTCTTCTGCCTCACCTGCGCGCTTCGGCGCATGGTTCAGCGTAGCGCAGACGCCCTGCACCACCAGAACTGAGCCCCGGCCCAGGCTCTGCCCCCCCACTTGATCGAGGCGACGCCGACGAAGATGCCGCGACCAGGCGCGATCGGGGACCAACGGGAACGCGCGCTCGACGAGCCCTGGCACCCGCCGATATGATTTCTTTCCGTCCGCGGCCCCGGAAGTCCCTACCGCTTCCCCAGGGGTATCTCTTTCGTGGCGTGATAGAAGCAATCGATTTTGTTGCCTGTGGTTGCACCACGTATTGAGCAGAGGGGCACCCTCGATGACACAGAAGCCGCACCCCCCGACACAGCTCACCGCTCTGAAGACTCGATGCAATGAGTGCTCGTCGCTGCGGTGTCCCCCGCAGCGGGGGGTCTGCCTCGTGCCTTGGCGGCCTCAAGCTGCAACGGTGCCGCACGCTTGTCTGCGGGCGGTCAAGCGCTGGAGCGGTGGGGAGACCATAAGCCTCGTGGCGGTCCCAAAGAATTTCAGTATGTTTGATCTGCACCGTGTAGGCCCACCATCATTGCAAATAACATGTAAAGAGGTTGGCGTCTATCATGAAGTCGCCGTGTGCTGCTTGCCTGCTGACTTGTTAGAGTGGAAATAGGGGGGGGGAAAGGTTACCTATATAATGAGGCAAACGAGGGGAGGATGGAAGGTAGGAGTCTAGCTGCGGTGCGCAAGAAAGGGGAAGGGTGCGCGACAGTATCAGGAGAACAAGCCAGTCTGCGGCCTCCGCGTCAGCAGCGAGGTCCCCGAGGGCAGACATCGAGGAACAACCCGCCGGTTGAATAAACATCATAGGTTCAGGGCCTTGTGGATAGCGGGTCGCGGCGGCGGCCCCGGCGACACGATATGGCCTGCGAGCGGCTAGCGTGTCGCTCCGTTCCACGGAACGAGAGGCTGGGAAATGCTCGCGCCGTTGACGCTTGGGGGCCTGGACGTGGATAGCGTGTCGCGCCGAAGCGTGGTGAGCCAGAACTGGCGGCGCGACACGCTAAAGCACAATTCCCGACCATGCTCCATCCCTGATAGTTTTCGGGTAATAACTCGGCTCTCCCGCTCTCGTTCGGGACGATCCGGGCAACCCCGGAACGCGCTCGGCGAGGCGCAGCCGCTGAAGGCACCCCGAGGCTGGGAAGTCGCCGATAACCGACGAAAGCGCCACAAAATCTCGAACTTCGGATCCCCGAGACCGTACCTTCCTCTTCTGAACCGTAATATCGCTCCTCCTTCTCCTTCTCCTCCCCCTCCTCCTCCTCCTCCTCCTCCTCCTCCGCCTCCTCCTGCTCCTCCTCCTCCTCTTCCTCCTCCTCCTCTTCCTCCTCCTCCTTCCCGTCCTCCTCCTCCTCCTCCGCCTCCTCCTCCTCCTCCTCCTCTTCCTCCTCCTCCTCCTGCTTCTCCTCCTCCTCCTCCTCCTCCTGCTTCTCCTCCTCATCCTCCTTCTCCTCCACCTCCCCCTCCTCCTCGTCCTCCTCCTCCCTCCCTCCTCCTCTCTCCTCCTCCTCCTCCTCCTCCCCCCCTCCCTCCTCCTCCTCCTCCTCCTCCTCCTCCTCCTCCCTCCGCCTCCTCTCCTCCTCCTCCCCTCCCTCCTCCCCTGAGCCCTCATATCGCTGGAGATCTGGCAGGCGGCCCGACCTGGCCGTGGCCGTCCGCTCCGAGGGCCGCGCGGCGCCGCGGCAGGCGGCCTGCCTCTCGCAGGCCCGCGCCGCCAGGGACAGCAGCGCGAGGCGCTCCGCGTGGCCGGCGGTGGCGTCCCGCGCCAACGGGGGCAGCCTCGGAACGGGGGCTACGAACAACATCATCATCATCATCATCATCATCATCATCATCATCATCATCATCATCATCATCATCATCATCATTATGATCATGATCATGATCATGATCATGATCATGATCATGATCATCATCAGCATCATCATCATCAGCATGATCGTGATCATCATCAGCATCAGCATCAACATCAGCATCAGCATCACCATCATCATTATCATCATCATCATCATCACCATCATCATCGTCATCATTATCATCATCATCCTCATCCTCATCCTCATCATCAGCATCATCATCACCATCAGCACCATGATCATCAGCATCACCACCGCCATCATAATCATCACCATCATCAGCATCTGGAACATCATGATCATCATGACCAACATCAACATCATCATCGCCATCATCATCGTCGTCATCAGCATCAACATCACCATCGTCATCGTCATCATCATCATCATCATCATCATCATCGTCATCATCATCATCGTCATCATCATCATCATCGACATCTTCGTCATCATTACCATCATCATCAATTTGTCACCATGTTTCCCCATCTCCTAAAACACCCTTCTGGCTATTCTATTGCTCGAACGCCTCCGACTCACGCCTCGCCTCCCTCTCTATTCCCACTCCTCTTCCGCACTCGTGCTCACTGGCACTCGGACTCACTCGCACGCAGACTAATTCATGCTCAAACTCATTCATACCAACGCTCAAGCTCGTTCACATTCGGACTCGCTCACATCCTCCACTCTCTCAGCTGGGCCCACTCATGCTCAGACTCCCTCCCACTCAACCGTTCCGTGTTGAGCTGGGCCCTCGCTCCGCGGCCCGAGAAGGAGCTCCACCCACAGGCCCTGGTTGGTGCGTCCACGTGTGGCCCCCCGCCGACGTCGGCGCACCCCGCACACGCCTTGTGGCCCCGTGAGGCGGCTCACACCTCCTTCGTCCCACCTGCCCTGCGGCACTCACACTTGCACGTGGCTGGGTCCTTCGCCAAGGCAGTCTGCAGTCTGCGGCGCCTTGGTGATGGCAAGCCCACCCCCCGCCAGCACGCAGAGTTTGCCGATGACACCTGGATGGGCCGTCCTTTCTTCCACGCAGGCAGCCGCACGAGCAGCTGCTATCCCAAGGGTGAATCGCCGAAGTGTCCTGGCCATTCAGACTGATCAGGCTACGCATGCTAACGCCTGTCATGAGCGAGATGCTGCATAGTGTCGGCGTGGCTAAGGAAGAGGAAAAGGGGACGAAGACGGGGGGCAGGAACCGATGCGGGGGAGGTCGTCTGGATGGGTCGTCTGCGGGACGCTCTGGAGCCCCAGCGCCGAGCCTGCTCTGAAGCGCTCGAGGGGACAATGGGTGTGGGAGGGGCAGCGGGGAGGAGTACGGCAAATTCGCGTCGTGTCGACCACGGCGTTGGTTCCTGACTCTGCGGGGATCGTTCAAGCTTGAACGATCGGCCGTTCCGTGAACGCCGGATCGTTCAACGACGGGCCGAGTCTGGGCCAAGGGCGGCGTTCAACCTTAAACGCACGCGGTGGGGTCGCCGCTGGTCGGCACGACGCGAACCTGCCGTAGGGGGACAGAGGGGGAGGGCGAAATAGGCGCGCTCGCCCCATATCTGACATCCTGCTCCTCCCGCCCACTCTCTTTCATTCTGCTAGTGGTTCCCCGCCGCCGGGTGCCCTGGCGGACCGGGGCCCCCCGCGTGGCCCCACCGTCTGATGCGCAACCAGAAAGGGCAGATATTGCAGGAGGATGGGGGAGGAGGAGGGGAGGGGGGGAGGAGGAGGAGGAGGAGGAGGAGGAGGAGGAGGAGGAGGAGGAGGAGGAGGAGGAGGAGGAGGAGGAGGAGCAGGAGGAGGAGGAGGAGGAGAAAGGAGGAGGAGGAGGAGGAGGAGGAGGAGGAGGAGGAGGAGGACGCCCTCGGGCGACCTGCCACGACGACGCCCCCGGGCGCCCTGGAAGCGGGCCCCTTCCGCGCCGAGAGGCCGCAGGGCCCGGTGCGCGCGCCGCGCCCTGCGCGGGCCTGGGCCCGTGCCTCTCTCTGCAGAGGAGCGGCCGCGCGGCGCGGGCCCTTCCTGCGGGAGGCGCAGGCGGCAGCTGCGCACCGCCTCCAGGCCACCACGGCGGTGCACAGACGCCGCCTGCGAGTCAGCACCCACACATCTCCAGCTCCTCTACCGTCGGCCCGTATGTATCATAAGGGTGCACGGTTAGGGTGCAAGGGCCCTGGGCGCCTATTTCGGAGCTTTTCGAACGGAGCGCGGCCAACGAAAGTGGCCAAGGATGGACCGAGGAGGCAAGGATGCAAGGGTACCCTTGGGAAGGTTGCCCATCCTTACTATGCGGGTTGACTGTAGCTTCATACTCCACCTCCTGGGGGGTGAGGGGCAGCGTTCGGGGGGGACCAGCTCAGGGGGGAAACATCGACCTGGACTCGGCGATGCATCGCCGGAATGCAAGGGCGATGCATCGCCGATAGAATGGCGAAACATCAACTCGGCGGCGCCCGGGCTCCGCACGGTCCTGGGCGGGGTGGGCTATCAGGCCCTCGTCGTCGATGAATGGGCGATTGGGGGTGGATGCGTTCCCTTCTGACCCTATCCCCCCCTGGCCTCGCCCGCTGGTTATCAAACCATAACTTGGCTCTCTGGCGCCCTTTCGGGACGATCCGGGCACGCCTGGAACGCTCCTCGGCGAGGCGCAGCTGCTGGACGGAACCCCGAGGCTGGAGAATCGCCCGAGACCTACGAAAACGCCCGAAAATCTTGAACCTGACGTCTCTGACGGAGAAGGAGGAGGAAGGAGGAGGAGGAGGAGGAGGAGGAGGAGGGAGGAGGAGAGGAGGAGGAGAGGAGGAGGAGGGAGGGAGAGGAGGAGGAGAGGAGGAGGAGGAGGATAGGAGAAGGAGGGGGAGGAGGAGGAGGAGGAGGAGGAGGAAGGGCGGAGGAGGGGAGGAGGAGGAGGAGGAAGGGCGGAGGAGGGGGAGGAGGAGGAGAGAGAGGAGGAGGGAGGAGGAGGAGGAGGAAGGAGGGAGGAGGAGGGGGGAGGGAGGAGGAGGAGGAGAGGAGAGGAGGAGGGGCGGAAGGAGGAAGGAGGGAGGAGGAGGAGAAAGGGCGGAGGAGGAGGAGGAGGATGAGGGGGAGGAGGAGGAGGGATGAGGAGGAGCGGAGGCACAGGCAGGACGGCATCCCCCCCCCCCCCCCCTGAGCCTGCCCTCCCCCCTGCGGCTGCGGGGCTCCCCGCAGCACCCTCCCCTCCGAGGCGGCGGCAACGCGCACGCGACGTCGTCCAGTGCCGGCTCCCCGGACCCGAAGGCCTCCCCCTCGGAGCTCAGCTCCCAGGGCGCGCCCCCGTCGCCGCCGCTGAGGTGGAACCCGAGCCAGGCCTCGGCCGCGCCATAGGGGGCCCCTCCTCCTCCTCCTCCTCCTCGTCCTCCTCCTCCTCGTCCTCCCTCCTCGTCCTCCTCCTCCTCGTCCTCCTCCTCCTCCTCCTCCTCCTCCTCCTCCTCCTCCTCCTCCTCCTCCTCCCCCCCTCCCCTCCCTCCTCCTCGTCCTCCCAGCCCCGAAAACCCTTCCTCCGAGAAGCCTGGGGCCCGGGCGCTGCCACTTTTTCACACCAGGCGTTTTCGCCCAACTTCGGGCCCCGAGGCCCTCGCATGTCGATCCGGCTCGGACCATGGCGCAGGGAGAGATGGGGTCAAAGGCTCTGGTCGTAGATTCTTCGCGAGGTTGCAGTTTTCGGCGACGTCGGATCCGAAGGAAGCTGTGGCTCAGCCGATCGCTTCGCTTCGCGATCATTCCGCTTCATTTTTTTCGCACAGGTGGCCGGCCGGGCTAACGCCACCACACCATGTTAACACCACGCGATCTCATTCCACTTCATGCCAGTCCCAGACGTGCCCCCGTCGTGACGACGGCGCGACGGGAAATGATTGCACGCTCTCGGCCTCGGGTGGCCCTCGCCCGGGACCCCCCTCGCACGGGCCGGCACTTCGGGGGGCCCCGCACGGAGACAAGCCGATGCGCCGCGCACGCCTGGACTCCCAGGTGGGGCCCCCCGCCCTCGCGCCCCCGGCGGCCCGGTGGTCGTGGCCGACGCGGCCGAGGGCCCCCGAAGTCGCCCAGGGCTCCCATGGCCTCCTGGTGATGCTGGCGCCGAGTCGCGCCCAGGGCTCCGCAGGGTCGCTCGGGGGCGCGCCGGGTCGTGCCTGTGGCGCCTCGAGCGCGAGCGCAGCGCGGTGCAGCACGGCGGAGCACGGCATGGCCTGACGCAGCAGCCGCGTCTCGAGTCCGAGTTCCACGCGCCTCTGGGAGCTGTCCAACGTGCGTGCGGCGCGTGTTTGGACGTGCGATCCGCGAGGCGACCGCGGCTCCTGGTCGTCTTCACGCCGCCCAGAGGCGGGCGAGTGCCCGGGGGGGGAGGGGGAGGAGGAGGGGGAGCACAATAAAGAGGAGGAGGAGGAGGAGGAGGAGGAGGAGGAGGAGGAGGAGGAGGAGCAGGAGGAGGAGGAGGAGGAGGAGGATCCGTGTAAACCCAAGACTCATCAACGATGTTGCAATAACCCCTTCCTCCAAGCTCCCCCTTCATCGGCCACCAAAAATATTCATTTCCAATGAGAGAAGTGCCCCTTTCGGAGACAACCTTTACAAATTCTGAGCCGTGCCAGAGCACCGCTCTTGGGACTTGGACGCCGCGAATCAACCTTACTGTTGCGTCTGGGCCGCCCTGAGTCGTGACAGAACACCATTTCTGGGACTTCAGCACCACGAATCGAAATAACTGTTGCGCCCTGACGGCCCCACATCGCTCCAAAACACCATTTCGGGTACGCTAACCATCATCGTGACACTTTGTGTAAGTTGTCAACACGAGTTTGCGCGGCGCTACGACGAGAGACGCGTTCTGAAAATGAGCCGCCCTCCATCAATGAAACATTTAACATAGCAGTTGAAAACGCATAGGCGCTGCGCTAAACACGAGAGCCTCATGTTGAAAAAAACTTGACCTCAATCCATCAAACTTACAACGAATGTGCGCGGCGCTAAGGCGAAAACCACATTGTGAAAATTACCCGCCCTCAATCCGCGAAACTCTTGCACATGTTTTAAACGAATGTGCGCGGCGCCATTGCGAGAGACACATGTTGGAAGCGGCTCGCCCTCCATCTGTGAAACTGTGACCAATTTTGAAGCTTCAAAGTCATACGTGGTAGAGGAATCTCATCAAACGGACCGCCTGGCCCGCCCGTCCGGCCAGCCTCGGAGTGCGACAGGGAGGAATTACTCACAAGGAGATGTAATGGAAGGTGATGAAGAAGGAGGAATCTGAAAACGGAGGAGGTTTGCTGTGATAGAAATCCGTTCGCAGCTCGAAGCTCGAAGGAAGAGGTTGGAGCGCCTGGTGAAGGAGAAGGAGGAGGAGGAAGAGGAGGAGGAGGAGGAGGAGGTTTGCTGTGATAAAGAGAACCGTTCGCAGTTCGAAGCTCGAAGGAGAAGGTTGGAGCGTCTGGGGAAGGATCTTTCCCCAGAGGGCTCCAGCCGCTTCTTGGCCAGGTCAAGGCAGGCCAAGTGAGAAGAGGGGCCAGCAGAGGCGGCGAGACGCTGCTGGCACCCAGGCCGCGGGTGTGGGCAGGAGGAGAAAGAGGAGGAAGAGGTTTGTTGTGATAGAGAGAACCGTTCGAAGCTCGAAGCTCGAAGGAGGTTGGAGCGTCTGGGGAAGGAGGCGGCAGAGGAGGAGAAGGAGGATGGGAAGGGGACGAATACAAGGACCTGGAGGAGGGGAAGGCGGACGAGGAGGAGGATGGGTCGGAGGAGTATGATTGGGGAGAAAGAGGATGAGGAGGATGGCTAGTGTGAATGTGTTTGGTAGGGGGAGAGCGGTGTACGATCCCAGACCTCCTAGTTTGGTGTTCGCGCTGCTTGCTTCAATTTGTGCTGCCTTGCTTTGTGAGGCTTTGACTTACTCTGCTTCGCCGCTTTGCTGACTCTTCGCTCTTAGCACCGCAGCGAATCATATCATAGTGTGCTAGAATACACCGCACCAGTGCACAATAGACACGTCAGAATTCCACAGTGGTTAAACGAGTTCGTTCTTCCACCCCCTTCTTGCCCTTCGGCCGTGCACGGGCTTACCCCTACCCCACGCCCTCTTCTGGGTCTTCAAGGGGGGCGGGTCGCGAGGGTTTAAAGCGTCCAAGATGACTCCAAGGTGGCCCCAGGTTCACCAATATGACCGTCAGGATGGCACAATCTAGCCAACGATGGCTCCACATAACTTCTAACAAACTTCCAAAAGGCCTCAAGGCCGCTTCAAGGCGGCTCCAAGTGGCTTCTGGGCCTTCCAAGGACGCTCCCATAGCTGCACATCCTTTCAAAAGCATCGAGAAACCACTCATTTTGACATTCTGTTTTTTTGCTTCTGGTGGGCGCTCGAACCCTCAAGATGGCTCCAACGTGGGCCAATCGAATCCCAAGAGAAGCTCAGGACGGCTCCTAGTCGGCCCCAAGAGCGCCCGCAGAAACGACTTGGGGACTTCAATCGCCGCCGCCCAATTTCTCAATCGATGCTCCCCAAAGATAGCCCCCTAGAAGGCCCCCAGGGAACCCACGATCGCCTCGAGGGCGTAAAGGCCCGAGCCTCCCCGAGGGCTCAATTTTCACCATTGTTGGCCTCCTCGCTTCACTGTTTGCTCGCCTACGCCACTCCAGACAACTCCCCTGCGCCTCGTTTCTGGAGGGGACCGTGGGGATGCGCTTCGTGGGCCCTCGAGCTCTCGTGCCTGCTCCCTGCGGAGCAGCAACTGACCTCGTGGCTCCAGAGATGCCCAGGCCCGAGACCACCCGGCAACACGGGCGATGCCGAGACGATGCCGCACTGGACCGACCCCAGCGCGGCAGCGGCAGCGCGGTGACCAGTGGAAAGCCTGAGCCTGAAGTCCAAGCGGAGCGCCGGGGCGTGGCCCCAGGCCCCGGCAAGGCCCTCCCGGGGCGGGGCCCCCCCCCCCTGGAGGAGAGCTGCCCGCTGCGGGGGCGTCGAGCTCGGATCTCCGCGGCCCTCCTGGGCGAGGCGGGGGGCGAAGGCGGGGGTCGGAGGAGGAGGAAGGGCGTCGGAAGATGGTGGCGCGGGAATCTCAAAAGGGAGGAGAGAGGCGGCCTGAGCATAAACTCTCGGAGCTCCGCGTGGAGTCCTTGGGCCTGCGCTGAACCCCCTCCCTGGCGCGCGGGGAGCGCGCTGGCGGCGGCGCCGGAAGCGCCGCCAGTGGGGACCCAGTGCCGATCCAAGAACTCCGCGCGGGACTCCGAAAATTGATGCTGATGCAGTTTTTTCTTCTGCGAGAGTCAGAGGAGGCGGAGGAGGAAGAGGAGGAGGAAGAGGAGGAGGAGGAGGAGGAGGAGGAGGAGGAGGAGGAGGAGGAGGAGGAGGAGGAGGAGGATATGGTCCGGGAGTGTGAGTCCAGTCCATATTGACAGATGTCGTTGTAGATCTCTCTGTATGCGCTGCTGCTGCCGCCAATCGTGCTGAGCTGAGGGTCTAGACATCTATCACTTCGCCCACACCCAACGACAGGGAGGAGAAAACAGTCCTTGAGCAGGGGCCGACCGTCCTGGCATTGCTATACGCCTACCACGAGATGTTCGTAGAACGGAAAAACGTTCTGACAACAAAAACAATGCTCTGAGAACATGAAGCCGACGTATTAAAACAGGACGGTCTCGGCCAGAAGCGTTCTAAACACATGTAGTGCAAACCGCAGAAGGCGATCACAACATGCCTCTGTGGGCCTTTACGCCAGCCAGGACGCCTGGCCACTGTTTGAAGTCCCCTCCCTTGGCCCTGGCCCCCTCCCCCAGGGCTTCGGATTGCTTTGGTTTCGTCGTCGAGGTCCCCGTCCTCGTCGTCGTCGTCGTCGTCGTCGTCGTCGTGGTTGCCATCGTGTCGTCGTGCCCCCACGCGCCCGCGCTGCGCCCAGGGCCCGCGCGATCCACCCGGGGCCCTGCTCCTCGTCCCACAGCGCCCACCGCCGCAGCAGCCCCTGCCGCCGCACCTCGGGGCGGCAGGGCGTCTGGGTGGGAGGCCAGCTGGAAGGAGAGGAGGAGAAAGGGGGATTTGAGCAAACCAACGCGTGTCCAACGCAAAAAGGGGGAGGGGGGGCCAGCGTCGGAATGCCATAGGAGGAGGAGGAGGCCCCCCCCCGACGACGACAACGACGACAGCGACGACGACGACGACGGCGGCGGCGACGACGACGACGGACGACGACGAACGAACGACCGAACGACGACGACGACGATGCCGACGGCGACGACGACGACGACGAACGACGAACGACGAATAACGACGGACGGACGGACGGACCGACAACGACGGCGAACGACGACGGCGAACGACGACGACCCAGCTGGCCGAGCACCTCTGCTCTCGCGGCTGGCAGCCAACGCTCCCCCAGCTGTCCGCTGTCGAGTTCCAGGGCCTCGAGCAAGTCCTGTGGCGCCGGCCCTCTACGTGCCCCATGTGGGCGTCAATGTCAGATTCGATGCCCGATTCAGTGAGAAGGCACACGATTAGCGTAATGGGAAGGGATTGGGGGGAGGGCTCAGATGTCAGATGCGGCGCGAACACACCTAGCTTGACGTACCCTGTCTTCTTCCTCCTCCTCCTCCTCCTCCTCCTCCTACTCCTACTCCTCCTCCTGTGGCCATTTTTGGAGGATGAGGAGGAGGAGAAGGAGGAGGAGGAGGGGGAGAAGGAGGAGGAGGAGCAGGAGGAGGAGGAGGAGGAGGAGGAGGAGGAGGAGGAGGAGGACGAGGAGCAGGAGGAGGATGGACGCACTGATCCCGCGAGGCAGGGCGGCAAACAAGTACTTCCGCCACTGATCTGTAAATGGTGCTTTCCACATTTGTGGCTCCCGCCTGGAGCCCAAAGCGGCGCTGAAGCTCTAGACGTGCCCGCTAGCCGAGTCGATCCGATCCAATCCGACCCCGCCTGGCTCCTACCTCTCCATCCCTTCCCCCTCCTCCTGGTCTTCCTCCTCCCTCCTTCTCCCCTCCTCCTCCTCCTCCTCTTCCACCTCCTCCTCTTCCTCCTCGTCCTCCTCCTCCTCCGCTTCCCCCTCCGCTTCCCCCTCCCCCTGCCCCTCCCCCTCCCCCTCCCCTCCTCCTCCTCCTCCTCCTCCTCCTCCTCCTCCTCCTCCTCCTCCTTCCTCCTCCTCCTCTTCTTCCACCTCCTTCTCCACCTCCTCCTTCCTACCTCCTCCGCCTCCCCCTGCTCCCCCTGCTCCTCCTCTTCCTCCTCCTCCTTCTCCTGCGCCCTCTAGAGTTCGATTAGTCCTGATAGTCGCTGTCTGACCTACATGCTGGCTGTTTCGGAAAGATTTCTGGAGGTCCATTTAACATTCCCACCTGCCTCTACGAGGCCTTACCCCGGC
The DNA here is from genome assembly GCA_963575745.1 of Prorocentrum cordatum. Taxonomy (NCBI): domain Eukaryota; class Dinophyceae; order Prorocentrales; family Prorocentraceae; genus Prorocentrum; species Prorocentrum cordatum. The sequence goes on from CAUYUJ010017892.1 coordinate 197,872, forward strand.
ACAAGTCTGAATGGTTGTCTGGGATTCTTGGCAAACAATTTCTGATTGGTGTTGTTCTATGGAGCGGCTGAATATTTCCCGAACGCGCGCTATCCTTGCTGATGCTAATTTCATCGTTGGAAGAGGCTTCAGGTTGAAACGGAAAGACGTGTCTCCTATGATTCGCGATGTGCATGCACAGAGCTTTCGGAACCCTGAGATGCCCTGTTGGTATCTTTTCAGCAGGTTGTGCGAGCAGTGGAAGCTCACTCGTAGGGCCCCGTTCTCTGATGCTGCTCGGTAGCATCGTGTTGTGCTTTCCGAATCGGCGACGAGCGTCACCGCCCAACTGGAGCCCCTCGGAAACCCTGCCGATGCGCAAACGTGGAAGGCCCGTCTTGATAACCCTCCTCGTAATCATGAGACATTACGTGTGATGGTTGATCTTGCAGGTGAGGGCGTTGACTCGCAGTACAACTAAGCAATACATGCGTACTGTGGTGCGTGCCTCTCTTCCTTGGGGAGCTACTCCTGTTCATACATGCCCTTAGGCTGGGGATGAGGTTTGTTGGGAGCAGTTCCAGCCTGAGCATGGTGTTGATCATACCCCTAAGAATAAGATGGCGTATCGTCAGCACAAGTGGCATCAGTGGTGGACCCCGAACTCTCAGCAGAGCCTGCGTCTCACTGCAAGCCTTAGCGAATTACGCTTCCAGGCCGCCGTCTCTCTGCAGGAGCATTCGCCGCTGCATGCGAAAGATGCTGCTCGCGCATGCCCTTGCTGTTCTGCTACAACCGATGTAGGAACTGATACATGGCCACCCCGCTCTTTGCTTTCAGTACTGGTTGTTTCCCTGGAGGTTTTGACGTGCGTTCCCGGATTGGTCGAGGGGACTCGAAGCTTTCCTCCTCAGTGTCATGTTTGTCTCATGACTATGCTGCCGACATCTATCCCTGATAAACATGCCGCTGTGAAATGCCCCAGTCTCCGCCACATGTTTTTTGTTTGCAAGGGACGGCGATTCGATATTCATGATTGGAATGCACAACATATTGACTTCTGGGATTCGGCGGTAAAACTAATCCTCTGCGCTCCAGGCAGTTGGGTTCCGTGCGATATCACGCGAAGTTGCTCATGCCTGTGGCTTTCTGGCGGCGTCTCTGCATTGGAATCTTGAGGCGTTCTTTGACTCGGCACGCCCTAGTAAGCTTATCAAGTTGGCCTCCAATCAAGGGTACTCTGGGCATCTGCTGTCCTTGAGGATCCTCATTCATCGGTCTTGGAGGCTTGTGGAAGCGCCTGGGTCTCTGCCAAGAGTCTTGCCGGCTAAGGGGTCTATACTGGCAGGTTGTAGAAACAGCGTGCCTTGAATTAAATGTTACCTGTGCGCGGCCCTTGAGAAAGTTCATAACAGGATCCCAAGAGGCCTGGTAACGTTCCCATCAAGTCGTATGTTGATGGTACCACCCAACTCTTTCACGGCACTCCTGCTTACATTACTCGTTACCTTCCTCCTGTGGCTGTGGAGTTTTAGCGTGACATTTACAACTTCGGTTGCGTGGACAGTCCCAAATCTTTGGCAGTAGCCTTATCGTCGGAGCTGCAGCGTCGCCTACAGGCTGAGCTTCTTTCTGCAACAATTGCTATTAATTTCGCGCCGAGTGTCAAGGAACTCGGTGCCATCACCATGGCTCACAGGAGAAAAACTACTTGGAAGGTGCATCAACGTCGTTCCATTAAGCTTCGCCCCGGCAAGCTCTCCTATTTAGCTAAGTTCTACGGGGCCTCGCGTAAGGTGTCCAAACCAAGTGTCCTGGCCGTGGAATCCTGGGGCCATGGTATGTTTGGGGTCCCACCTGGATGTGTTAAACAAGTCCGCTCCTCTGCTGCATCCTGTTCTGGATTCTGGTCCTCGGGAGCGTGTACTGCATCGGCTTTAAGAGTGCTGCGTGACACGAAAGGCGACCCTGCCAACTTTTGCGAGTCGAGCAGCGCACGATGTTCCATGAGGAAGGGGTTCGTCTTTCCAAAGCACCCCGAGGAGGTGTGAGGAATGTTTGGGCGGCCTTGCATGAGAGAAGCTTTTCCCTGCTCCTCCTCAACATTGTTGGAGAAAGGTTCGTAATCGTGAGGCGGCCCTCTATCCTCTTCAATCCTTTTTCCTCGCGAGCAACACCTCCAAGTCACCCTCCCGGGCGTGTCGGTAGGGCGGGCTGGGCGTTTCGTTGGAGACTTCCTCACCGATAGCGATCCCGAAGCATGACATTGGCAATCATTTCAAACATGGATGGCGGCCCGTTTTTAAACTACGGCTCTCGTCGTCGAGTCGCTCGCTTTAGTCGTAAAACTTCGCAGCAGCTTCAAGGATGAAGGGCGGCTGGGGCGCAGCAGTATTCGCGGTGTTGAAGTTCCAAGAACGGTACTCAAGCGCGATTTAGGATTGCCAAGGCGCAACTGTCACGTTGGTTCGCGGCGTTGAAGTCCCCGGCATTTTGTTTTGGCACGATCGAGCATTTCCAGACGGTTGTCTTCAAAGGAGATTTCTGCAATACACAGAATTTTTCGTGGGGGCATGTGACGAGGGAACTTTGAGGGAGGATTTATTGCAACGTCACTGATGCGTCTTGAGCTTACTCTGGTCCCCCTCCTCCTCCTCCTCCTCCTCCCCCTCCCCCTCCTCCTCCTCCCCCTCCTCCTCCTCCTCCTCCTCCTCCTCCTCCTCCTCCCTCCTCCTCCTCCTCCTCCTCCTCCTCCTCCTCCTCCTCCTCCTCCTCCTCCTCCTCCTCCTCCTCCTCCTCCTCCTCCTCCTCCTCCCTCCTCCCCCTCCTCCTCCTCCTCCTCCCCCTCGCCGCTTCCCCTTCGTGTCCTCGCCGCCATCCCCCCCCTCCCGAGGCGACAGCCCGCCGCCAGCGCACCCGGCCTCCGCCCTCGGCTCGCTTTTCCAGCGCGGACTGCGCCCAGCAAGGCACTCCATGGGTCAGCCGCCCGTGGTGTGTAGTGGCGGTGGCGAAGAAAAAGAGCCCCACGACGACCGACTCCCAGCGCACCCCGGGCGGCCTGCAGGGGAGGAGAACTGTACTCCGTCGGAGCTCCGCGCGGATCCCCTCCTGCGCCTCTCCCGTGCACCCTCGGTGGGGACTGGCCTGGGGGGATCGAACGTTTACCACACTTGAGCAGCGTGTCTTTTCCGTTTTTGTTTTCTTCTTGTTTTATATAACCATTGCTCTTATTCTTATTCCCAACCCTCCTGCGTTGGGTTCTCGTTTTGAATAGAGCAGCTGCGGTCGCGACTCCTCTCCTCTCCTCTCCCACCCCCTCCTCCTTTCCTCTTCCCCCCTGCTTCCTACCTCGCTCGCTCCTGCGTGCCAGTTTGTCTCCTACCTCACCATCCCTATGGGGCTGCGATCTGCGAAGCTGTCGCCACTTTCGAGGGCTGCTGGGGGGCCCAGCGGAGTGGGGTCATACGCAGATCTAGATTAGACCTCGCCATCCCTGGGGGGCTGCGATCTGCGAAACTGTCGCCACTTTCGAGGGCTGCTGGGGGGCCCAGCGGAGTGACGTCATACGCAGATCCAGATTCGACCTCGCCATCCCTGGGGGGCTGCGATCTGCGGAGCTGTCACCGCTTTCGAGGGCTGCTGGGGGGCCCAGCGGAGTGGGGTCATACGCAGATCCAGATTAGACCTCGCCATCCCTGAGGGGTTGCGATCTGCGAAGCTGTCGCCACTTTCGAGGGCTGCTGGGGGGCCCAGCGGAGTGACGTCATACGCAGATTTAGATTCGACCTCGCCATCCCTGGGGGCTGCGATCTGCGAATCTGTCACCACTTTCGAGGGCTGCTGGGGGCCCAGCGGAGTGGGGTCATACGCAGATGCAAATTAGACCTCGCCATCCCTGGGGGGCTGCGTTCTGCGAAACTGTCGCCACTTTCGAGGGCTGCTGGGGGGCCCAGCGGAGTGGGGTCATACGCAGATTCAGATTCGACCTCGCCATCCCTGGGGGACTGCGATCTGCGAAACTGTCACCACTGTCGAGGGCTGCTGGGGGGGGGGGGGCAGCGGAGTTGGGCCATACGCAGATTCAGATTAGACCTCGCCATCCCTGGGGGCTGCGATCTGCGAAACTGTCGCCACTTTCGAGGGCTGCTGGGGGGCCCAGCGGAGTGGGGTCATACGCAGATCCAGATTCGACCTCGCCATCCCTGGGGGGCTGCGATCTGCGGAGCTGTCGCCAGTTTCGAGGGCTGCTGGGGGGGCCCAGCGGAGTGGGGTCATACGCAGATTTAGATTAGACCTCGCCATCCCTGAGGGGCTGCGATCTGCGAAACTGTCGCCACTTTCGAGGGCTGCTGGGGGGCCCAGCGGGGTGGGGGCATACGCAGATTCAGATTAGACCGCGCCATCCCTGGGGGGCTGCGATCTGCGAAACTTTCACCACTTTCGAGGGCTGCTGGGGGGGCCCAGCGGAGTGGGGTCATACGCAGATGCAGATTCGACCTCGCCATCCCTGGGGGGCTGCGATCTGCGAATCTGTCGCCACTTTCGAGGGCTGCTGGGGGGCCCATCGGAGTGACGTCATACGCAGATTCAGATTACCTCCATTCCATCCTTCTCCTGCCCCTCGTTCCTGTCCCCATTATTCTCCGAGCCTGGGGCCTCAATCCTCGTTCTTTCGATCGTCGTCCCGTGAGTCATGCAACGCATGCGCATCCCATGTAGTTTGCGCAGCAATTCACCTCGTCTACACTGTCGTTGTTCCTGCTAATGTTGGCCTACTCCTCTTGCCACTTGATGCACATGGGTTGGGTACGTCGCAGGGTAATTATTCTTCTGATTATTAGTAGTCTTACTGTTACTACTATTCTTATCAGTATTACACCTCCAATAAGACATTAGCCTGGCGAAGGGCCCAACCATATGCATTTGTGAGTACCGCAATTGTGAATATCTTCTTCGGTGGCGCTCCCTATGGGGCCACGACACGCTGTACTGGGTGGGTGAAACGCAGGGGGCAAGGGCCGTGTTGGGTGGTGGCGGACGCATGCGGGCGGTGCCACTGGGACCTTCGGTGGAGCCCCTTTATGGGGCCACGAAACGTTGTACTGGGTGTGTGAAGCGCAGGGAGCAAGGGCTGTGCTGGGTGGTGGCGGACGCATGCGGGCGGTGCCACTGGGACCTTCGGTGGAGCCCCCCATGTGGCCACGAAACGCTGTCCTGGGTCGGCGAAACGCAGGGAGGAGGGAGGAGGGAGGAGGAGGAGGAGAAGAGGAGGGGAGGAGGAGGAGGAGGAGGAGGAGGAGGAGGAGGAGGAGGAGGAGGAGGAGGAGGAGGAGGAGGAGGAGGAGGAGAAGAGGAGAGGAACGCGGGGACCGTCTCTTCAAAACGAGGACCGAACACCACAGGATGGTTGGGAATAACAAACAAAGCATCGTGCTCGAGCTTTCCTCTGGGCTGCCCTCCGCTCCGAGGCCGCAGGCGCCCGACTCCGCCCTTCGCTCGCTCCCCCCCCCCCCTGCGCCTCCCTGTGCACCCTCGGAGGGGACGGGCCGGAGAGAGAGAGAAGCGCCCTCGGTGGGGGCGGGTCGGAGAGAGAGCGAAGGCCACGGGGGGGGGGCCAGCTCAGGGGGGAGCAGCCGAGGGGCCGGCGGGGGAACTATCGAGTTCCAGTCGGCGACGCATCGCCGACAGCTCGGCGGCATGCCCCCGATGGCGAGGCCGCGCGCGGCCTGGGCGGGGGGGGGGCGCTGTGCAGGCCCCCGTCGGCGACGAGTGGGCGAGAAGGGGTCGAGGCCTCCCCCCGCTGTGTGCCTATCCCGATCTCCGGACAGATCGCCGCCCCCCTGGCTCTCGGCGGCGGCCGTTCGTCGGGAGCGGCCAAGAGGGGGGCGTCCAAGAGGGGGGGGTGCAAATCATGGCCGGCGGCATGTGCGCGGCCCAGGGGGGGGGCCAGGGACATAATGAAATAAGAAGAGGCGCCATGCAATCTGCGGAAACATCATGGCCCACGCCATGATATCCCCCCCCCTCAGTCATCACCCCCCTCTTTGCCGCCTCCGAGTTCGGGACGATCTGGGCAGCCCGGGGCACGCTCTCGGCGAGGCGCCGCCGCTGGCAGGCTCCCCGAGGCTGGAAAGCCGCCGAGAACCGACGATAACGCCATCCTCCTCCTCCTCCTCCTCCTCCTCCTCCTCGCGACGGAACCGCCCGACAACCTCGAGCGTCGCATCCGAAAGCCTCGAACCTCCCCCCTGAGCCCAGCTGCCCCTGGACCTCTGCTGGGGTTCGCTCAGGCCGGGATCTCGAGGTGGGGCCAGTCGCGCCCACGGGGGCGCCCCAGGACGACCAAGCAAGCCCAGAAAGCGAACTTCGAGTCTTGAAGATCCTCGAAACTCGACCCTCGCGCCCCCGACGGCGGAGACGTTTATGTTATACTTCTTCGCCCGCCACGACGCGGGCGTTGGGGGGGGGCGTGGGGAGCCCCACGAGGGGAGGCGGTCTGAGCGCCTCTTTGGGGGCCTCTTGGGGCCTCGTGGGGCCTCTTCTGGGCCTCCTGGAGGCCTCTCGGGCGCGTCTTGGGCACGTCTTGGGGGCCTCTCGGCGGCCTCCTGGGGCCTCCGTGCGGGGCTTCGCGGGGCGGACGTGCGGCGCCTCCGCTATGTGGCCCCCCTGCCCGGGCCCCTGCTCGCGGCGCGCGAGGGCCGCGCGCTCGCAGCGGTCGGGCCGCGGCACGCCCCTCCGGCAAGGGGGAGGCGGCGCGGGCCCGAGGCGTGCGGAGGGGGCCGCCGCGGGCCGGGCGGGCGAGCTCGAGCAGGAGCAGGAGGAGGAGGAGGAGGAGGAGGGAGGAGGAGGAGGAGGAGGAGGAGGGAGGAGGGAGGGGAGGAGAGGAGGAGGAGGAGGAGGAGGAGAGGAGGGAGGAGGAGGAGGAGGAGGAGGAGGAGGAGGAGGAGGGGAGGAGGGAGGGGGAGCCGCGAGCCCGGGCCGCCGCGGGCGTCCTGCGTGAGCGGCCCCAGGTCCGCCCCGCCCGGCAGCGGCGGCGGCGCGGCGAGGCCGCCGGCGGCCGAGGAGGCCGCGGGCTCCGCGGCGAGGGCGGCCGCGAGGGGGCCGAGCGCGCGCTCCTGGAGGGCGGGGCCACGCAACCACCGCTCGAGCAGAGCATCGACTACTCCAGATTTCGTAACAAAAGGGATGGGGTCTGGACCCTCCAAGACAAGCCATTTCAGACCTCCCCCGTGGGAGAACCCTCCAAAACATCGTCCCCAGACCCCCCAGGCCCTCCAAGATAGCCTGGAAGAGACCCCCCCCCGAATGAGACCCCCCCCCCCCCGAAATGAGACCCTCCTGGAGGGCGGGGCTACGCAACCACCGCTCGAGCAGATGGCGACTACAGTCATCGGCCTGACCTAAGGAACGATAGATAAGGAACGAAGCCCCCTTTTTATCCCAAGGAATAACGCATAAGGAGCGATACATAACAAATAACGCGTAGGGAACTGTAACTAACGCATGTGAAACCTGAGGAACGACCGAGCCCCTTTTGAAAAGTAAGTGTTCCGTATTCAAGCCGCTCACTGTACAGAGTTGACTCACCCCAACGTGGGTGTGCCAGTCGGGCACCCACGAACAGGTGCGAAGGCTGGCCCGCAGACCTGCGGGCATGCCGCGTGTTTGCTCGTAGGCCCAACGGGCAAATCGATGCTGGGGTAAGCCAATTCAAGCGCGTCCCACTAGTCGCAAAGCAACAACTCGCAAACGGCCTGGATCCGCCGTGGGAGATCTACGATCGATTGCATCGAGGCAGACATGCATGTTTTTTTTGTCTGACGTTTGCGAATAGGCACTTTGCGAGTAGTGGAACGCGCTCGGTGACACACAACCACCGTGCCGCCATGCGGGGCGCCGGGTGCCAGGATCGACACGGGGGGTGCTGAGCAGATGGGGAAGGCCAAGCGCGGCTGCCAAGATGGATGCATATGGCCGGGCCTGGCTCTTTCATGAGTGGGTTGGCTATGCCGCAGGTGGCCAAGCGGGCGGAGCCCACTCAGCCCGGATCGCGAGCCCCCTGCGCAATGTGGGGCACTTGTGACCCACTTATAAGCGAGGTTGCGCCAGATCCGCCGGCCCCCTTGTGGGGCCACGAGGCTGTAGGACAAAGTGTGCTGCCCCCAATGCCAGTTTCAGTTTCAAGTCTCCGATGTTACAGTCCTGCTTTCTGCTTGCTACTGTAAATTGTTGAAGTCTGCGCGAGGGAGGGGCCCAAATGGCCCAATGTACCACGCCCGGATCGCGTGCTCTGAATTCCTGGGGGGCGTGGGACATGTAAAATGCATGAGATTCGCGGCCCCGAGGCATCATCCCTCGTAAATTACGCGATGTTCGCGTCTCCGAGGCCACACACCCTCGTCAGTTATACAATCTTTGTGTCTTCGAGGCAACGCATCCTCGTACATTACACAATACTCGTGTCCCCGAAGCCATGCAGCCATGCACCTTAGCAGATTACGCCGTATTCGCATTGCCGAGGCCAAGAATGCTCTAACGCGCCCGAAGATGGTTCCAAGACGGACCAAGAGTGCCCAAAGAGGCCCCAAGAGCGCTCCAAGAGGCCTCCCGAGAGAGCCCCAAGAGGCCCAACTCGTAGATTGTACGTTTGAAAGGTTTTGGCCTTCTCGCATTTTCGTCTTTCCGACGCTCCAAAACGTCTCCAGAAGCTCCCAATACCTCCCCAAAACGCCCCAAGACGCCTCCAAGAGGGCCCCAAGACGGCCCAAGAGGGCTCCAATATGGCCCAAGAAACGCTCAAGACGGCCGCAGAGGGCCCCAAGACGGCCCCAGAGGGGCCCAAGCAGGGGACCACGAACCGAACATCTGGTACTTGTGCCCCGAGAATCACCCAGGAGGCCCGAAGAGGCCGTTCAAAGGCCCCAAGAGGCCCCTCCACTTCCTCCTCCTCCTCCTCCACTTCCGCCTACTCCTCCCCCTCCTTTAGTGCAAGGACCATGGCACGCGTGCCACTTGTTCGGTAAGGTGGCGGGGGAATCAAAGCTTCGGTTTGTGATAGACCGCCATCGTTTTCAAACACCAAGTCGACATGCTAGCAGACGAACGCGCCGTACACCATGCTGACCACTAGGAGGTCCCTTTGGATGCTGGTTTCGGGCAATGATGGTGGGATGAGTGCCGCCCCTTGCGCTGGCGCGCCTGGAGGACTTTGCGCGCGTGGCGCAAGTAGCGTGCCTAGAGCACGCGGCACACGTGGCCCTGGCGCACCAGGCCCAGTTGCTCTTGAAAGCGATAAAATGGTCGTTTATTGTTTTCGGTGTTCCATTTTTCGCTGATGACTCGGGTCGACGTGTTCCAAGACTGCACCCCAGAGGTGGGCGCCAGGAAGGCCAACAGCATGGAAACAACGCAGTGGAAACGAACAGAAAAAGGGCAAATGGCCCATGGGCCGACCCCGGACTTGGCAGCGTGATGGCAAGTATGCCAAACCTGTATTCAACATGCCGCTCTTCGGAAACAGGGCCTCAACGGCGCGCCTGGCGCGCTCAGCCAACTGAGGCACCCCATGCGCGTGGCGCACCCGGCACGCGAGGCGCGCCTCGCGCGCGCGGCGAACCTGGCGCCTGCAGCGGCATTGGTTCACAACGGCTGTCCATTGGATGAGGACCGCTGCCTATGCCGAGGCTCGGGCGCTGCCTGTCGATGGGCGGGCGCGTGGGGGTGATCGGGACAACTCTGAAGGGGAACGTCAGGGGGGCACGACTCAGATGGCGAAACATCTACTTGGAATCGGCGATATGTGTCGCCGATAGATCGGCGATAGGCCTCCGATGGGAAATCCGGATGTTCCTGGGCGGGGCGGGCTATCGGACCCCTACGGCGATGAGTCGACAATTGGGGGTCGATGTCCTCCCGAGCGTATCCCCCATTGTGGCGCTCCTGTTGGGAGCTCGATCTAGAACGTCAGCAGATGGCATGAGCATCCGCGCGGATTTCTTAGATCGGCGCTGGGCCCCCCTCCCCGGCGCGCGGAGCCCAGCGCCGACTTACGAAATCCACGCCGACCTCCGAATCTCTCTCTCTCTCTCTCTCTCTCTCTCTCTCTCTTTATAAAGATGTAGGACATAATATACACCCATACATTATAGTAAAGTCTGCCATCTTCTACTATAGTATATTTTGTTATGTATTTTGTAACGCGTTGTATTCCATTATCGTAAATAATCGTATATAATCATATGTATAGTATAACACTATTATACTATCAAAGTATGATCTATGACATCGCTACACATTCTATTGTACTATAATATAGCACATGCTAGAACATTAGATGCATCACCGTAGGATCTTATACTAAAGTAATTATAATGCATTACATTACATTACACCACATTAAACTTTATCATCTTGCACTACACGCCCTTATATATTATTATCGTATTTTCAGATCTGTTACATTATTTGAACTTTTTTTGAAGCTACCATCGTCATACATCGTATTGTACTATAATTTCATAACATATATTACATGGTATATGCATACATATGTGTCTGTGCCGATTTTTTTTCTTCGGCGCTCCCCTTCCCTGCGCCCCCCCGCCCCCCAAACGTCTGGTGTCCGGACTCTTTCAAGGCGTGGCTCCCGGGAGGTCTGGACCCCTTCTGGGGATCTGGCTATTCATCCCGAGTTTCTTGAAGGGGCCCAGGGACACGCAAATAAGTACACACAGATCTCAAGATGCCCAACATTTTCTTATATTTTCTCGACTTTCGTCTCCCCCCACTTCCCATGTTTCCCCATATTTTCCGGGGGGGCGACGATTCATCGCGTGTGTTTCTTCTTCCCCGCCTGACTTTTTTTCTCCACGGTCCTGGGCCCTGGCGAGGGGCCCCAAAGGCCGAAAACGGCGCAAAATCATCTGTCGCGATGTTCACGACGCCAGCACTTCTAGCTTCCGGGCAATAGCTCGGGCCTCGGGCGGCCGTTCGGGACGATCTGGGCATCCCCGAGACGCCCTCGGCGAGGCGCAGCTGCTGGAGTGCACCCTGAGGCAGGGAAACCTCTGGGAACCGACGAAAACGGCCGAAAACTGACGCGGTGATGCCAAGGGTCGATCCAGAGGTCGAGGAAGAGGTCGCTCTTCCTCGAAGGCTGAGGTCGAGGTCGAGGTCGAGGTCGAGGTCGAGGTCGAGGATCGAGGTCGGCTCGACCCCTTACCCAGAGGTCTCTCGACTGGGTTTTGCGTGGATGGGGTCGAGGGATCGCGCCGCATCGGCGAGGCATCGGCCATACAACGGCCATGCATCGGCGATGCATCGGCGACGTCGGCGGTGCATCGGCGATGTCGGCGTGGAGAAAATCGGGCTCCGCATCGAGCAGCATTGCCGATGCATCGGCGACACGGGGAGATCCACCGACCCCATCTACTCGGACCCCGTCTGCGAGGCCCAGAGCCTCCCCCCCTGCAATCCTTAATGAGGGCCTCCGCGTCGGCGTCCAGCGCGCTCGCTCGGCGGAGGACGCCGGCCGCGCGGACCGTGGCCGCCAGCTCCACCCGCGGCAGCGCCGCCTGGTCCCGGAGCCACGCCAACAGGGCGTCGGTGTATCGAGCCCCTGTCGGAGGATCCAGGTCCTGTGTTGAGGTCGGGCATGCCCCCCTGCAGGCGGATCTTGAACGAGCCAATTTAGAATAGTAAAACATTTAGCGAAGGACCGAAAATGGTTTAAAAAAATGGTCCCCAGACTATGTTTTGACGATTTTTGAATATTCCTCCTGTAGAGGGACAGGCCAGACTTAATCCTGTGTTGGAGCGTGAATCGGCGGCGGGCCTGGAGGGGAAGTGAGCGGGAGCAGGCCTTTTCAGCAGGCGGGCAGGGCTTCTCAAAAGCCCTCGCGCCTTCGGAGAAGCCTTCTGTGGCTTCGAGCATTTCTCAGAGGGTGCAGGGACTTCTTAGGGGGAAAGCAAACCTACCTCGCTTTTGACCATCCTCGCTTCCAAGAGATACCAAACGATGCCAAATTGCAGCCTGCACTGGTCAGGCCGCTTGACGAGGAGGCGCGCGGTATGGCTTGGTATTGCCTGGAAGCGAAAGCGGGGTAGGTAATTCACGCTCGGAACTCCTGGGAAGCTCCGCAGCCTTCTGGGAAGGCCTGCCCCCTCTCGCTCCCCCCGGGCACGCCGCCGAGAGAAACAGCCCCCCCCCGCGTCGTGAAGAATCGTGCTGAGCCCATCTTCGGACCGGTGAGGGCCCCGGGGCTGTCAACGAAAGACTCTGGATGAAAAGCCGGTCCCGGGGACGAGGTCCAGACCTCTGGGGATCCACGTGGTGACAACAGCACGACGTCGAGGATCTGGCAACGTCACGGGCGGCGATCACACACCCGCCTCCACGCCCACGGGGTCTGGATTCCTGGGCGCGACCCCGTGGAGATCCGCGGCCGCACGCATACGCTTCGCGCGGGGCATCCGTGAAAAAGCGCCCCGCATTGACAAGTGTCGCGGCCCAGGGGCTCGGCCCGTCGGGCCCGCGAGGCTGCGTCGACGGGTCTGTTTCCCGCCCACGACCTGCTCCCTGCCCCTCCCCTGTCCTCCCCCGTCGCCCCTTTTGAGCATCGCTTCGCCGATCCCTATCCCCACCGGCGTGGCCTGGGCCCCACTGACCGACTGACACCGGGGGATGGCGCTACAGGCTGTTTTCTGCGGGTTTCGAGGGACCTATCCCCAGCTGGGGTGGTGGGATGGGTGGGGCCGAGGTGCCATTCAGTGGGAATGGGGGCGGCTGCACCGATACCGACCTTTGCCGCTGCTGCTCCTCGGCAGTGCACGCCCCCCATCGCCAGCTCGAGCGGCCGCTGACCCGGCACAGTGATCTCCCCCCCGCCGTCTGCCAACACGGGCGTGTTCCCCGCCCTACGAGGCCTGGACCACCGACGTCGCGATCTCTTCGTGACGTGGACCCCCAGAGGTCTGGACCCACTCCCCGGGCCTCGTGAGCGGGGAACACACCCGTGTTGGCAGACGGCGGGGCGGGGTGGGGGAGGGGAAATGATTGTGCCAGGTCAGCGGCCGCTCGAGCTGGCGACGGGGGGCGTGCACTGTCGAGGAGCAGCGGCAAAGGTCGGTATCGTCGCAGCTGCCCCCCATTCCTACTGAATGGCACCTCGGCCCACCACCCCAGTTGGGGATAGGTCCCTCGAAACCCGCAGAAAACAGCCTGTGCCGCCATCCCCCGGTGTCACTCGGCCAGTGGGGCCCAGGCCACGCCAGTGGGGATAGGGATCGGTGAAACGATGCTCAAAAAGGGCGGGGTCAAAGTTGACGACGCGTCCTCCAGGCCGTCCCCGGCGGCAGCAAACAAAACCGAGGACCGACCGAACCGACAGCGACACCGAGATCGACGGGCCGCGCAGCGGCGCCGCACAGACACAACGACCGACGGAACCGAACGCAACCGACGGCGACGCAGCCGAGCGGGCCGCACCGCGAACGCCCGTGGTCCTCGAGAGCGTCCGCCGCGCGCGGCAGCGCGACGGGCTCCTGCGGGGTCGGCGCCTGCGCGGCGCCGGCGGCCCCCTCGCCTTCGCGGCCACGCCGCTCGCGGCGCTCGGGCACTGCGGAGGCGGAAGCCCGCTCGCCCGGGGAGCCAGGGCACTGGCCGTCCGTCGGGTGGCCGTCGCCGCCGCCTGCTCGAAGGATGCGATGCGCAGACGACTCCCTCACCACCTCCTCCTCCTCCTCCTCCTCCTCCTCCTCCTCATCCTCTTCCTCCTCCTCCTCCTCCTCCTCCTCCTCCTCCTCCTCCTCCCCCCTCCTCCTCCTCCTCCTCCTCCTCCTCCTCCTCCTCCTACTCCTCCTCCTCCTCCTCCTCCTTGCTGGCTGATCGGACGGCAGAGTGGGCTCGCTGGACTGATAGATTTGGCTTGGCTTGACTTACTGGCTGACTTGAGTGACGGGCTGGGATGAGCTGCGCTGGACTGCCTGGCTGGCTGACTAGTTGCCTGGACTGCTGCGCTGCGCCGTGCTGCGCTGCTCTGGGCTGCATTGCGCTGCACAGGGTCGGACAGGAGTGGGCAGCTTGCCGGACACAGACGCGTGTGACCAGCCAGTGCCTTGGCCACCAATTGTCACGTAGGGGACCCTGGCCGTCCAAACACAACTCAAAATGGTTCGAGGCTGGTTCAGCTCTGCTCAGGGGCACCTTGCGCCGCGATAGGGGTTGCCGCAGGCGGCGGCCGAAATTGAAGAAAACGCCTCGAGCAAAAGTCGCACCAAGTCTGGGCGACCGGGATCACCCGTTGGCCGTCAGGAGTCAAGGCACTGACTGGCTGGCTGACTGGCTGGATTCTCGACTGGACTAGACTCGCTTTGTTCATTGGCTGATTCGACTTGGGCGGGTTGAAACACGTATGCGTAGCTGGGCCTGAATGAATGTACAAGCTGAAACCACTACGATGTGAATCGCGCAAGCACGCACTGCTAGTTCTGCTGTTCTTGCTCCTGCTCCTGATCCCGCGGGCCCTCTGGCGGAGCACGTGACAATGCCAAATCCATGGCGTGTGATCCTGCCGCTCATGCCGCTGCTGCTCCTGCTGCGCTTGCTCCTCCTACTGGGGCTTGTCGTAAATATTGAACCAGAAGATGCAAGGACCCACTCGTGAGGAGCTTACGCGTACAGCACGTCATCGTTCACACGCGTGCCCAAGCCCGCTGGTAAGCGAAGTGTTCAGGCCTTGGGCTGACCATGAGTGACTATACGGGAACGCGTGCAGGCCGACATCTTCGATGCTGTATGACGCGCTTGCATGCAACATGTGAGCAAATGCATGGCATGCGCATCATCGGACAAGCAATGCGGCACAACATGCACATGCGTGAAGTACTGGCATATCCGCAGAGGCGACGGCGAGAAGCATGCTCTTCGAATTGTGACTGAGGGGATTGCCCTCCCCGTGGCAAAACATCAGCACGAGCATCTTTGGTTGGCGGGGACAGCCAAGGTCGAACGTTGTCCTCTGCTCCTCTTTCCCTGGCCTCCTTTGGGGCTGGCATTCGCCCCTCCCTGGCTGGCGCCGCCTCGATGCCGCTGCGCCTCCGCAAGGGGGGGACCGGGAGCGTCAATCTCCTCCACTTATTCCCGCCTTCGTCGTCGTCGTCCTCCTCCTCCTCCTCCTCCCACTTCTTCGTGCTTCTCCTCCTACTCCTCACGCTCCTTTCCCCTCTCCCTCTCATTCTCGAATTCTCGACCCTCCGCTCGTCCCTCCCAGGCCGTTGGCATCAAAGTGTACAGCGATACCAAAGAGGATGACGGCAGCAATCCCAGACCATGGATGCGTGGTGGTGTTTTTGTTGCGGGGGGGGGGGGGCAGGGGGGTGGTGCGTGTAGGTGTTCCCCTCAAGCAATGCCTGATTTTAGGAGCTCTTACTGGTCATTCTTAGGTGCTTGGTTGGGTATTTTAAAGTTTCGCCACGCTGCCGCCCGTGCAGACTCGTGGGCGCCCCTGTGCGCTGGGGGGCATGCCGAGGTTGCGCCACGTTGCCGAGTGCCGTCGTGGGCGCCGAGGAGGCGATTGCGAGGAGGACGACGTTGTCACCCGTGCCGCCTCGTGGGTGTCTCGTGCGCGCCCCGTGCGCTGAGCTTGCACGCCACAGCTTTCGCAACACAGCTTGCACCGCCCAGCTTGCACCACATCGCTTACCCCGCATCGATGGTACAACAGAACGTGCACCACACAGCGTACACCCCATTGTTCCCACCTCCAGTTCACACCCCCAACTTACAAGACATAGCCTACACCACGTAGCTTGCACCGCATACTTGTCACGTCCACGGCCAACACCACATACATTCCACCATATCGTTTACACTGCATAGCTTGTACCTCCCCTGTGCAATGACGTACTGTTTGGGGTCCACGCTGGGTAACCTTTCTTTGTCAGAGTACCCCGTTGTCATGATTTACCCATACCCGGTGATGTTTTGACTTCGACGCCCAACCAATTGGCCGAAAAGCTTCTAAGGGCAACGATCGTGAGGTTGCCAAAAGCGACCGCCCAAACTAGGGCCACAAGCCGACTGTGCCAACATGCAACCTGGCAGCCACTGGTGGGGCGCCTGAGCGCCGTAGCCATGAGACGGGGAGATGAAGCGCAGCACTCAAAAGGGGGGGCAGGCTCCAGGCCAACACACCTCACTTGTGGTCGGCTTCCAAAGCCCTGCGCCCAACTACTGCCACCTCTGCGGGGGCGCTTCCCTTACCTCCGCCACATTCCGCCGGCTCTGCGCCAGCTTCTGCCAGCGGAGACGCCCCCGTTTTACTTCCGCCGGCCTTCCGCTGGAGAGGAGATGCCAGCTTCCTTCGGTGCTCGAAGGCAAGGACCTTCTTGGAGCGCGCCATATGCCCCGTCTGCCTGTCGAGAACCAATCGGGAAAGTGGCGACGGCAGGCCACGGCAGGGCGAAGGGAGCACCCGAGCGCGAGTGTCCCACGGGCAGCGGCCTTGGCACGACTCCTGTGCTCTCGGGGGGGGGGCGGGCATGTCTCGAGCGAGAAGAGAAATCGAGGGTGGACACAGGATGGCACGTCTCCACGAACAGTCGTCTTGGCCAGAGTCGGATCACGAGCAGCCCCTCGGACCCCTCCCGAACAGTCATTCCGACCAGTTGCCTGAGCGAGCAATCCCCTGCCTTAGCGACGAGCCCCCCCCCCTCCTCCAGGGGGCCTGGCAACAAAGATAGAAACGCTACTGAGAGAGCGACGAAGACAAGCAGGAGCAAAAATGCAGAAACCCGAGAGAGCGACGAAACTAAGCAAGAAAATCCTTCCCTCGGGAACGCACTGACCTGGGTCAATGCAGGTCAGTCAGGCTTTGCAGGATCCTGCAAGATCCTGCGCGCAAGCCCAGGTCAGCGCACCCCTGGCTCTTCTAGATCCTGCAAGATCTGGCGCTCTGGCTGACCCCCGCTTGCATTGACCCCCGTCTCAAGGCTCCCGATCCCCGCTGACCCTTGCACCCTCCGGCCTTGGCGGGTGGGTACAAGCTCTGGGCGACTGGGTCGGCGAGGCTGCCGCCGCTGGGGTCCCAGGCGCCGCCGTGCCTCTGGCCAGGGAGCCTCGAACGTAAGATTCGTTTCGTTTCGTTTCGCTGCAGCTTTGACCTCCTACAGAGTTGGCTGGAATTGTACGCGACTGTACACATGAAAGAGCTCTCTCTCATGCTATGAATCCTGCTTGGAGTACTCTTACCTTCCCGCTTGGGCCGGGGCTGCCCCCAGAAGCTCCTGGTCGGGAGTTGTCCTCGCGAGCGTAGCGGTCTCTGGCCGCCGCTGCGGAAGTTGAGAAGGGCAAGGGTCCCCGAGGAGGGAGAGTATCACAGGCACCCACAGCACCTACCCGAGATCCGTTGGGTCGTAAGGGATCCACCTTGCGGGGTACGGGGCCTGGTTGCACGTGGGGGTGGCACTGTCTGTCCAGTCGCTCTCGCATGTCATCCCACCTTCGTGTATCCCTTTTTGCTGTCTCCTCCCCTGTGCTGCGCTGTGTGGCCCCCTGCCTGTGCCGTGCCCGCGTCCGCGCGGGCTGCCTGACGCTTCGGGACCCTGTGGTCCAATACCTGGCCGCGGCGGGCCGAGGCCAATCGAGGAGGAGGAGGAGGAGGAGGAGGAGGAGCAGGAGGAGGGGGAGGAGGAGGAGGAGGAGGAGGAGGAGGAGGAGGAGGAGGAGGGAGGAGGAGGGAGGAGGGAGGAGGAGGAGGCGGGGCAGGGGCCACGGCTCGAGCGTGGGAGGAGCGGCCCGAGAGCCCGCGAGCCCCCGCCCCAAGGCCCAGGGGCCCTTGCTTCCGCGTCCTTTGAAGGGGCCCTGGGCCACACACACGCATCCACACAGATAGCAGGATCCCCCACATTTTCCAAACATTTTCGTGGTCTCTGTCTTCCCCACCACTGCCCATCTTTTCCCATCTTTTCCTGGGGATCGACGATTCATTGTGTCTGTGTGTTTTGTTCCCTCCTGAGTCTTGGCTGCAGGGGGGGAGGATGCCGCACCTCCTGCGGTTCCCCCGCCCCTGGCCGCAATCGCTCCCCCCAGCGTCGGGGGTTGCGGGGAGCGGTCGCGGCCGGAGGCGCCCCCAGCTTTTCGGGGCAGGCTGGAACCGAGTCAGCCCTCGTCGTGGCACTGGTGATCTCCTTCGCATGTCGCTGCGACAGTGCCCGCCGCTGGGCCTCGTGCCCCGAGGCCCAGAACGCCCCCCTCCTGAGGCCCGTGATAAAAGGGGTGCTCTGGAGGTCGTGGGGGCCTCCCTGGAGATCATGGATGCACCTTGGGCCAGGGTCACCTTTCCTGGACATCCGATGATCTAGTTGTTTGGTTCCTTTTCAATGCGGGGTGCACGGAAGTCCCTACCTATCCTGTCCCCAGGCAAGGCACGTGCCTTCAAGATGGGGTTCCCGGAGATCCCGAAGCCCGGCGAGGGCCCCCAAAGGCCGATAACGGGCAAACAGCATTCCGTCGTGATTTTGTCACGGCGCGAGCATGTCTGTGGATGCATTTGGGCCAGGGGCACGTTTTCGGCGGCGAGCCAAAGGGGAAATGAGAGGGGGCAGGCCTTTCAGAAGGCGGCGGAGCTTCTCAGAAACCCTCGCACCTTCTGAGACGCTGTCCGTGGCTTTGGAGTAAGCATGCGAAGCTCCTCAGAAGGAGCGAGGGCTTCTGAGGAGCCCCGCCGCCTTCTGAGAAGGCCTGCCCCCTCTCGGACGCCTGGTAGTTTTGGGTCATGACTCGGCTCTCGGGTGGTCGTTCGGGACAATCCGGGCACCCTGGGAACGCGCTCGACAAGGCGCAGCTGCTGGAACGCATCCCGAGGCTGGAAGACCGCCGAGAGTCGACGAAGACGACCGAAAACCTCTGCTTCCCCCTTGGTCTCGCCACCAAACTTTGTCAGCACGCAACGCGAGACCAACCCTAAGGTTTCCTGGTCTGAAACTTTGGACGCCCAGAACGGGTATGGCAAGAGGTGTACGATGCCCAGCAGCAAAGATTGCCCACAACCGACAGCGGCCGCTGTTGGGCAGGCGAGCTTCTGTCTCATGTAGACAATGACCGCGGCGACGCCGACAGCGAATCCTGGGCAGAACAAACACGACCTGCTGTTGGACTTTGTGCCCGTTGTTTCCTTACCGATTTTGATCATTCTGATTGGACAAGGAGCCCTTAGAGAAGGAATCCAGGGTCTGGAAGCGTATGGAGCTCGAATCGTGGAGCTCTAATTGTGGATTGGCCATGGGTACCACTGCTGCCCTCATCAGATAAGGAGTCCTCTAAGTTCTGAAGCCTGATGGGCACACCTTTCGTTACCAAAACGCCCTCACCGTAACAGTATAACTTCTCGGAGGCCCGTATATGGACCTCCGACAAATTATGCTTCGGCAGGAGAGCCCAGAATCGAATCGAGAAGTCGGATCGCCGATCGACATGAATCGGATCGGCGGAAAGCGGCAACCGAGTTGGGAACAATCGAATCGGCGGACATCGGCAGGCTAGTCTGCCTCCGATGAGACATCGGCGCCCGCATCGGAATCCCAAATCGAATCGCACCGACACCAGAAGCCATCGAAGTCGAATCGAACCGGAGGAGGAGGAGGAGGAGGAGGAGGAGGAGGAGGAGGAGGAGGAGGAGGAGGAGGAGGAGCAGAGGCGAGGAGGGACGAGGAGGAGGCAGTGGGCGTGACGAGCAGGAGGAGGAGAGGAGGAGGAAGAGCGAGGAGGAGGAGGAGGATGGAAAGAGGAGGAGGAGGAGGAGGAGGAGGAGGAGGAGGAGAAAAGGTCGGAGGAGTGAGGCGGAGGAGGAAGGAAAGGAGGAGGAGGAGGAGGAGGAGGAGGAGGAGGAGGAAATAATGAGGAGGAGGCGCTCAGACAAGCCCTGCTGCGGCCCCCCCGAGACGCCCGCAGGCGTCGGCGGCCGAGGCCGCCAGCGCTGGCTCCGCGTCGGTGCCGCCGCTGGCGCCGCTCCGCCGCGCCGCGCTGCCCGCCCCGCCGCCGGCGGCCTGGCCGCCGCGCGGGGCGGGGAGAATTTGGACGCCCGAAATGGGTACGGAAAGAATGGGCAAAATGCCCAACAACAAATGCTGTCCCAAACCAACAGCGGCCGCTGTTGGGCAGGCGGCCTTCTGTCTCGAATGGACACAGGCAGCGGCGGCGTGGACAGCGAATCCTGTTCAAAATGAACAGGAACTGCTGTTGGGCATTGTACCCATTCTTTCCGTACCCATTTCGGGCGTCCAGAGAGAAGGGAAGGCCCCCAGAGGCCCCGGCGTCTCGAGCAGCATCGAGGCAGAGGTTTCTCCTCGTTTTTGTTGGCCCCTCGGGTAAAACGACGCGAAGATCGGGACAACATCGGATCGGGATGACTCGAAACCTCTGAGAATCGGCGGGTTTGGAGGATATATTGGGCGCCGCGGCCGCTCCAGAGCGTTCCGAAACGCTCTGAGAGCGCTCCGGAACGCTCTGGAGCGATTTATCCCGATCCTAGCCCTGTTTTATCGGGGCCCTTCCTGGGCCTCGGGAGCGTCGGCGAACGACGCGGGACGAAGAGACCCTGTCCCGGGGAAGCGGTCGAGAGGTCGGGGGCCCGCGCCTCGAGAAGGTGAAAACGCCAGATGTCTGGGGCGGCGTGTGCGTGCCGCGCGCGGGGGCGGCAGGCAGTCCCCCGGCCTTCGGCGTGTTTGGTGTTCGGCTTGTTTCTCTTACAGTCGAGGCGTTGACCCAAGGAACCCTAAAGAAGGAACGAGGCCCCTACTTTCCATAAGTTAGACTTCGATTTCGTATCGAAAACCGGAGGAACATCTAAGGCAAGCTGCGAAACAATTAAGGAGCACGGAGCCCCTTCCCAACGAAAAGGGTTCCTTCTTCAGGGCCCCGACTGTATTGCTGTCTTCGTCTGGCCTCTTCTTTTTCGCATGCAGGTGCTGGCTATCGGAATGACTGTGTCGTGCTACACTTCGGTGAAGCAGAACTCCGGGTGTATTTCCTTCATTTCGGCTCCTGGGGCCCGTTATCTGGACCTGGGAACTTCAAAAACGGATCGGGGATAAAATTTAGCCTGGCGAAGGACCCAGCCATATGCAGCTGTGGGTACCGTCGTTGTATGCAACGCATTCGGTGGAGCTCCCCATGGGGCCACGAAGCGTGTGAGGGGTGGGCCAAAATGGGCGCGGTGGCCGCATGCGAGCGCTGGCATCTGGGCCTTCGGTGGAGCCGCCTTTTATGGGGCCACGAAGCGTTGGAAGGGTGTGCCACCATAGGTGCGGTTGCCGCATGCGAGCGCTGGCGTGTGGGTCTTCAGTGGAGCTTCCTGTGGGGCCACGAGACGTGTGAGGGGTGTACCAAAGTGGCTGCGGTGGCCGCATGCGAGCGCTGGCATCTGGGCCTTCGGTGGAGCTCCTTATGGGGCCACGAAGCGTGTGAGGGGTGTGCCAAAATGGGTGCGGTGGCCGCATGCGAGCGTTGGCAATCGGGCCTTCGGTGGAGCCGCCTTTTATGGGGCCACGAAGCGTGTGGGGCGTGCCAAAATAAGTGCGGTGGCCGCATGCGAGCGCTGGCATCTGGGCCTTCGGTGGAGCTCCCTGTGGGGCCACGAGACGTGTGAGGGGTGTACCAAAATGGGTGCGGTGGCCGCATGCGGCGCTGGCATCTGTGTCTTCGGTGGAGTCCACTTTTATAGGGCCACGAAGCGTGTGACGGGTGTGCCCAAATTGGTGCGGTGGCCGCATGCGAGCGCTGGCATTCGGGCTTTCGGTGGGGCTCCCTATGGGGCCACGCAACGTGTGAAGGGTGTGCCAAAATTGGTGCGGTGGCCGCGTGCGAGCGCTGGCTTGGCCTTCGGTGGAGCCTCCTCAATGAGGCCTCGAAGCGTGTGAAGGGTGTGCCAAACTGGGTGCGGTGGCCGCGTGCGAGCGCTGGCGCACCTGGGCTTCCGGTGGAGCTCCCTATGGGGCCACGGAACGTGTGAAGTGTGAATGTGTGTGTGTGTGTGTGTGTGTGTGCCAAAATGGGTGCGGTGGCCGCATGCGAGCGCTGGCAGCTGGGGCCTTCGGTGGAGCTCCCTATGGGGCATCGAAACGTGTGAGGGGTGTGCCGAGCCGCCATCCCCACCCCGAGCGCCCCCTCCGCATCCCCCCATCCACCAGCCAACGCGCCCTCTCCGCCCCGACACCCCCATCCCGAGCGCCCCCTCCATCACCCCATTCTCCAGCCAGCGCGCCCCCTCCGCCTCCTCCCCCTTGCGTTGTGTGCACGAGCCATGGCGCGCGTGCCACTTGTTCGCGATGGGCACAACCCTGCTATACTTGCGTGCTAGGTCCATGCAAAGTCCTGATCGGGTCACACCCGTGCTGTGGCACAGTTCTGGTAGGACCCTGCCAGGCCAGAACTACAGCCCTACCAGAAACTTGCTCGGCGTGGGTGCAACGCGAATAAGATTCCACGAAAGCTACACGGACATCTAATAGGACACCATCCGGAGTCTACACAGCCGAAGTGGGATCCTCCAAACATTGCGCAATCCCAAACAAGGTCTACGGCTGCATGAAGCCGCATGCGACCCCTCTAGAGTTGGCTGGGTACAGCCCTGAATCCTGCTAGAGCCAGGCGCAACCCTAACAAGCTCTACCAAAGCTGGAGAACTAATAGAATCCTGCCCGAGCCGGGTACAACCGTTCTCGAAACCTGCTCGGGGCACAGCGCGAATAGGAGTCCCAATCGGGCTGCGTAGAGCCCTCGTCGGCTCCTTCTGTCCTTTTGAGGCTGTGTAGAACCCTCATAGAACTGTGCTCAGAGATGGGCACAACCTTTCTAACCTTTCCTGGAACTGAGCGCAAGCCTAACGGGTCCCCGCTACAGATGGACCCCCCCACTTGGATTCTACTCGGGCTGTGGATCACGGTGAAACTGCGCCTATCATAGGAAGATGGTGCAACTCTTGTGGGCATGTGGTCCTGATGGGACTGTATTCAAATTTTAACAAGGCTGTGTAGGGGTCCAGCCGGTCCTACTAGAGCTGGGTACAGCCCAAGGAGGAAGGCTGATCACAATCCCATCACGATCATACAAGAGCCAGGTGCATCCCTATTTCGATGGCCTGGATTTGGAGCACGACCCGATTACAATCCGACTATAGAAGCTGGGTGCAGTAATTGTAGAATCCTTGTAGACCTGCATGCGTCCATGGTGCACTCCCGCTGGAGCTGAACACAGCCCGAATCTATTCTACTAAGGGGCTGGG
>CAUYUJ010017893.1:0-25000 GCA_963575745.1 Prorocentrum cordatum
TTTCCGGGTAGCTCTTTGGAGAACTAAGAGGATTCATATTAGAAGCCGGCAAGCAAGGCTATGCCAGCTCCTCTCCAAGGCTCCCCGTCAGGCATCCTTGCAGCACCCTGGTTGAACTCTAAGCGTGTCCCGAGATCGTTTTTTTTACCCGTTCCCTATACACGTGCCTGAAACCTTTTTTTCCGCAGCTCCTGCGTAGCTCCTACGAAGCTCCTTTGAAGCTTGCTTCTCGAAGCTTGCGAGCTCACCAGGCATGCTTTCCCGCGTCCTGGCAAGCGTCTCCCACACAGATTAGCTGAGCTTTGGAGTGCGCCGCTATCCGGTCTTTTGACCCCACAATTCCGCCTTGTCCTCCTCCCTCCTCCGTAACCTCTCGAAGAACCTCTCGAAACCTCAAACCCTCTTCTCGCCTCTTCCCTCCTCCTCCCGCCCCCACTTCCTCCTTCTCATTCTCCTCCTCCTCCTCCTCCTCCTCCTCCTCCTCTTCCTCCACCGTCCCCTCTCACTTCCAATTCCCATTTCCACTCCGTCTCCCTCCTTTTCCTCTAGGTTGTGTTTTCCATCATTCTCCTCACTGGGCCTGCAACCGAAGGTGCGCCTGTCGGTCGAGAGAGCTGGTCAGATCAATAGACAAATCAATAGACACAAAGAAAGGATGTCCCATCTTTTCCTATATGTTCTACGTTATTGTCTTCCCCCCACTTCGCATATTTTCCCATATGTTCTGGGGAATCGACGATGAATTGTGTCGGTGTGTTTTCCCTTCCTGAAGAATGCAGATTGTGTGCTGTGCTCTGCTGCGTACAACTCGCCACGCTGCCCCACGCAGGTCGCGGTGAGCTCCTCCGCCTCGGTCGCCCACGTGGCCGCGCTCGGGCCGTCGACGGGCCCCCGTACCCCGGCTCCAAGACGTACAGAGTATGCCACCATGCAGCAACTGTTGACGCCTCCTCCTCCTCCTCCTCCCTCCTCCCTCCTCCTCCTCCCTCCTCCTCCTCCCTCCTCCTCCTCCTCCTCCTCCTCCTCCCCGTCCTCCTCCTCCTCCTCCTCCTCCTAGTAGATGCTGCCATACTCGGCATGGGTCGGGACGGCTACAAGGTCTCGTGGGTTCTAGGCCAAACTTCCAGCGTCCAAAATGACCGCACTGGCGCCCAACCTCGGACCCCTCTGCAGCTCTGGGAGGCCTGGAATTGGCGTCAGCCTGTGCCTCCGATAGCCAGACCGCCGGCCTGAGCGTGCAATGCAACGTCCCTCTTCAGCAACTTCGCGCTTTGGACGCTCGAAGTGGGCACGGCAACAACCAAGGGCGTGCGACACCGACAACGGACGCTGGTGGGATGGCAGTCTGTTTGTCTCCAATGGATAATGTCCGCGGCGACGTCGACAACGATCCGGGTTCACAGTGGACAGGAATTGCTGTCGGTTTTCGTCCCCATCTTTTCCATCCCCAGTTCGATCGTACCGACGCGCAGTCAGTGCCACTCTGCCGTGGTGTCGCACGGACGGCCAGTGCTCTGCTGTTGCTAACAAGCGGTTGGGGCTGTTTCTTTTCGTTCTCCATCTTTCGCTTGTGGCTTCACCAGAACGTGTTAAAAACTGCACCCTGGGAAGTTTGCGTCAGTCAGACGGCACCCTGATACGTGATAACGCAATGTTTTGACATTCGCACTCCAGGTGGCTCCCTCCACCACCTTGCTCGAGCAGCCCGCGCCGTTGCGCCAACTGTGCGAAGGGCCCCTGGGCGAGGCTCTTCTCGCCCAGGACACTGAACACGGGCAGGTGGGCCACGGACCCGATCCCGGACCCCATCGCTGGCCGATTCGGGGCATCCCACCCCCGAGACATGGCGCCATTGCCGCGCGGGGATGGACAAAACCCCCTTTAGCAAATCGTGGTTTAGCGAAAACGACCTCGGGCCCAACCCTGGCGGGCGCAAGCCTGGAAAACGACGGCCGCGGCGCCCTCTCGAGAACCGAAAACGGACAATCCGCTAACCGACGTGTCAGGGCGGGGGTTCTGTCCATCCCCGAGCCGCCTGATTTGGCGACGCAGCGCGCCGATGTGGAGTGGAAGCGGGGCACGCCGCTAGTCCGTGCGCCTGCATACAGTTCACGTTTCCTCGACTGGAGCAGCAATTTCAGGACACACTCCTGTACCACACGCGCGCCCGGAGTGCCAGCGCAAGCTTCAACGCGCCCCCCTGCCACAAATGCAGTGTTGGTTGGCATCCTCAGCAAGCCGCAGGGTTCCGGCCAGCTGACAGATCGAGACATCACGCGCAGCCCGCCAATATTGAATGGGGGGCGCGGGGGATGTCCACAAGTTGGCGCGTGTTGCCGTCGTCGTCGTCGCCACCGCCGCCGTCGCCGCCGTCGTCATCGTCGTCTTCGTCGTCGTCGCCGTCGCCGTCGCCGCCGCCGCCGCCGCCGCCACCACCGTTGTCGTCGTCGTCGTCGTCGTCGTCGTCGTCGTCGTCGTCGTCGTCGTCGTCGTCTTCGTCGTCGTCGTCGTCGTCGTCGTCGCCCTCACCCTTCAGGATCGGCGGCACCGGCTTTAAGGGGTTCGCAATCTACATATAGACAAGCGCGTTCCACTACTCGCAAAGTAGCTACTCGCAAATGGCCTGGATCCGCCGCGGGGGAATTACTCGATACATCCCAGCGAGGCAAGCCGATGTTTTGCGGACGCTTGCGAGTAGGCACTTCGCGAGTAGTGGAACGCGCTCGGAGCACATGAGAGGTGTAGGACTTTGCCCCTCAGCCAACGGGGAGGAGGAGGAGGGAGGAGGAGGAGGCGGAGAATCGGAAGGGGGAGGAGGTGGAGGAGGTGAGGGGAACGGTGCTTCGCACTTTTTCTATTGAGGCTCTTTGCGGAGCTTCCTTTCTTTACTTCTTTGGCTTAGGCTTATCTTGAGCGGAGGAGGATTTCTTGCTTTTCTGATCCCCTCCTTTGACTTCTCATCCCCGCTTCTCATCCCCGGCGCACTGGGGCGCGCACCGGGGCGCGCAGCGTGCGAGAGCCTGGCTCGCCCGCCCAGCGCAGGGGGGCGCCCACGCGAGGCACAGGCGGCCCCAAGAGGCCCCCAGGCGGCCCCGCATGGCTCCGAGGTATCTTTTTCTTCCAGAAGCAAGTTCCAGCTGCCAGCTCTGGTGTCTGGAGGGTGCACTGGTCAAAACGTGCGTGCACCGTGCTCCGTGGGTCTCGGGCTTTCCACGTGCTGAAGAGTCTGCGAGCGTCCACGGATCAGACAAACAAAAGCAGTGAAGACACTCAATCAAGTCTGGTGATCCACGTGCCGATCGCCAAAGATGGTCCCAGGGGTACCCGAAATGACCCAAGAGTGCCCCACGAGGGGGGGGACCCGAACTGAAGTTTGGCGCCCTCCGCCCCAGGATGGCCCCCCGAGGCCGCCAGCAGGCCCCAACGACGCCCTCCAGAAGCCCCAGGCCAGCAGCCAGCAGGAGTGCCTGCTGGCATCTCGGCGTCTGCTGTGGCCGTGAGGCGCCCGTCGGACGGGTCGCGCCAGTGTGCTCCCGTTTTGACTCCATGTGAGAGACGGCCTGAGTTCGAGTTTCAATCCGGGCACACGCCAGCATGGCTTGCGGGTCCATGGATCTGGCGCGCGGGCGCCAGGTACACGGCTCGGGGAAACTGCCCTGGAAGCATGAAGCCGACGTCGCCCGGTGTGGCGACGGAAGCGCGTCGACCTCGAACGGGAGCGGGACCCGCCGCTGGTCCGCGCGCCCCGTTCCATGCCTGCGCTTCCTCGGAGCATCGCTGCGGATCCTTCTGCTCCTCTTCCTCCCCCGCTCTGCCCCCCCCCCCCTGAAGCTCGTTTGAAGTCGGGCGTGTCCCCCTACAGGGGGATTTCCGACGGAAAATACAGCAATATCAAACACATGCTCCAACATTGTCAACAAAAATACTCAAAAAGTAGTCCCCAGGCTATTGTTTGACTGTTCTTGAATTTGCCCCCTGTAGAGGTTGGCGGCGCGTGGCTGTAGAGGGACAGGCCCGACTTAAAGCTCGTTGCTCGCAGCAGCGCCCACCCGTTCCCGTGCAGGGCGCCGAGCGTGCTGGCTCGCGCGCGCGAGCCCCTCACAGCAAGCGCCAGGTGAGCACGGACATCGTCTCGCCATCGCTCGGGCGTCCCTTCCCTGCGCTTTTTTCGGTTTCGTGCGTGGCTGTTTCGACAAATGTCAGAGGGACGTAAGACCTGGGTACAGGGGACTCGGAAATCCCCGACGAGGTCGTCAAAAAAATTAACGAGGCCGAGCCTGCATTTTGACGAGGCCTCCCGCTGCAGACATCCCACGAAACTCCTCCTCGTCAAAATCCGAGGCGCGGTCGTCAAAAAACGATGGCGAACCCGAGTCCTGGCAAACCCAGGTCTTACGCTCCCCCGATCCTCGCCGAAAGAAAAATGCACACGTCCGAGCGACGCGAAGTCGTGCATCTTAAGCAGGGAAGCCCGCGCAGGGAAGGGCTGAAAACTTCAGGCCTGCGCCAGGGTGGAGAGACCGCAGTGGCAGTCTGGGCGGTCGCTGCTGGGACCGCAGCCGTGCGACCAGCAACGTGGCACCGAGATGAATCCGACGGGGGAGGAAGTCGACGACCACAACGACGAGAGGAGGAGCGAGAAGGCAAGCACAAGCGAGACTTTTTTGCACAACTGTGACGAGGCCGATGCCTGGAGAGCAGTCTTCTACTCGGGGCGACAAGGGGCGCGAGGGGGACTGAGGGGGACGGTGAGGGGGGGCGGGGGGCACTACGGGACGCCTCCCCCCCGCCGTGTGGGTCCGGTACCTCGGATGGGCGTCCTGGACGCGCTGCGGCAGTGCCGGGGACCCACCGGGGTAGGGGGTGCGTTGCCCATCGGTCGGAAGAAGTAAGTGGAACCATGAGATAGGAAGGCGTTGAAAATAGGTTGGGTTTCCGCCCGCCCCCTCAGGATGACGGAAAAGGGGAAGCCACTCGACCATTGCAGTAGGAAGGCGCCTGAACCTGATGGGAAGGAACCTGGGATTCCCAAACATACCTGCTTTCAACGGCCGATGGGTACGTTATGGGGAGGGGGGGGAAGGGGGAGAGGGGGAACACAGCGCGCGCCATGGCCCAGAGAGAAACACAGCAAAAAAATTGCGATATGTGGCATGGGCCCCCCCCTTGAGCCGATCCCCCCCTTTGTCGATGCAATGGTCCTCGTCGTCTGGTTTTCGGTCACAGCGTGGCTTTCTGGCGGCCGCTCGGGGCGATCTGCGCACCCCCGAGAACGCCGCCGTAGCAAGGGGCAGCTTCTGCCAGGCCTCCTGAGGCTGGACAGGCGCCGAGAGCCGACGACAACGCTCGAACACCTCGAACTTGCCTTCTCGAGCGTTGTACCTGGAGGCAAAACCAGGAGGGGGAGGCATCGGCGACATGCATAGGGTGGCCCTGGCCAAGAGTGACCCTTCGCACACGCTTGAAGAGGGCGCAACATGGCCCAACCCGAGCGCGCCAGCAACCGCAACCGCATCGCGCTCTCTGTGATCGGGGGGGGCCAGGCAAGCCCGCACCAAGAGGTCGCTCTGGCAAAGGGCCACGCTTACGCGTAGTCTTAGGTCGGGCATGTCCTCCTACAGGCGGATGTTTTGGGAAAAAGGCGAAGTAGTAAACCAAGTGCTCCAAAATATTCTAAGATTGTAAGACGACGTCCCAATATATTCGTTAAAAACTACGTATTAAGAATATTCCTCCTGTAGAGGGACAAGCCCGACCGAAGGGTAAGCCCGCACCAAGAGGTCACTCCGGCGAAGGGCCACTCCTTACGCGTAGTTGGAGACAACGGCGCGGCGACGGCGGCGACGGCCCAAAGGCGCCCGTCGCGCCTGGAAGCCGGCGAGCTCGCCGCGGGCGAGGTCGCCAGCGCGGCGGGGGGGCGGCGAGCCGTTGCAGGCGCGGCCCCTGGGCGTGGAGGGCTCGGCCTCCTCCTGGCGCGGGCGGCGGGGCGGTGGGCGCAGGACGAGGCCCACGACCCCCCCGCGCTGTGAGAAGATCGCAGCGGGAGGTTTTTCGCTACTTTCGGCCCATGAGAGCCCTTCCCGGGCATCGGGACCGTAAGAACAAAACAAACTCCGGATGAAAAGCCGGTCCCGGGGCATGGGCAAAAATCATGATGTCGGGGGTCTGGGGACAGGACAAAGTACAAGAAACCCAACCCTGAGACCCCAGGACGTGCCTTGATTTCTATGGTGTGGGAGCGTCACGCCTTTCAACAGCAAAACCATCGAAGACCTCGACACCCAGGGCACCCTGGAGCCAAGCAGACAGAGTGTTTCTTGGCAGACAGAGTGTTTCTTGGGCTGGAGAGGACACGCGAGAGGACACAAGACCCTTCCGAGGGCCACGTTGCTACAATAATCTGGAAGGCATGCGTCGCGAACGCACAGGGCGCAAGAGTACCCTTGGTTTGGCAGGGTCGCCCTACTAATCCGCCTCGACTGTATGAGCCCATGGAGCGGGCAGACACAGAAGAGGCGGAGGCGCAGGAGGCGGAACCGAGACCTCCGCCGCGATCCAGGGACGAGCTCCCTGGGGAGGGGGGGGGCGCTGTGGGGGCAGCGGGCGGGAAGGCGGCGGGAGTGGAACTCGTGGGGACGACCAGGGCCAAGCCAGGGGTGAAAAGAGAGAAAGAGAGAGAGAGAGAGAGAGAGAGAAAAAGGGAGAAAAAAAAGAGGAGGAGGGGGAGCAGGAGGAGGAGGAGGAGGAGGAGGAGGAGGAGGAGGAGGAGGATGAGGAGGGAGGAGGGGGAGGAGGAAGAGGGGGAGGAGGAGGACGAGGAGGAACGAACGAACGACGAACGACCACCAGTGCGGACAGCAGTCCGGGCCTACTGGAGACTGGGTGAACGAGGCCGTGGCCTCTGAAATACGACTGTGTATGGAAATGCGTGCATGCGAGACATAATGATGTGCGGAAGGGGAGGGGAGGGGGGGAAGAATCCTTGTAGTCGATGTCGCGGTGTGTTGGTGCCGCGTCGTTGGGTGGAGTCTGTGTTGGTCGTCTGTGCTGGGTTTGGTGTTGATGCTGGCGCAAGGCGCCGGTAATCGGTGTGGCGGTGCTTGGTTGTTGGTGGTCGGTGCTTGTGGTCGCGTGGTCGGCCGTCAGCGCTGCATGTTACAATTCGTAATGTCATGCAGCGGCGGAAACTCTCTCGAGTGACTTCCACAATGTCGTCCGTGTCGCACCTATGAGCCACCTCACATCGTTGGTGTCGAAACGGAGGTACCGTCGTTGGCGTCGCGTTGTGTGTTATCTTCGCCTGCCTGTCGATGCATGATGTGTAGAAAAATCCGCACATCGTCGTCCCATCGCTTGTGCTGGCCACCGTGTTGTCGATAACCCAGTTGTTTTGTGTCCGCGTTGGGGTTCCAGTTCAGAACTCGCTGTGTCCACCTATTCGATGGGTGGGTCGCTACGAGTGCTGTCCACTGCCAAACCATTTTGCGATGCATTTGGGTGACGTCTGCGATGTCGTGCATGCTCATGAGCTCCTCCGCTCTGCGGGTGCACCGGCGGATGTAGATGTAGTCGGACCAGAGTTCGGCATCGTCTGCCGCCTGCAGGTGCGTCGGAGTCGGGTGGGGTGGGTCGATGCTGTCGTCACTTGATTGGGGTGGGTCTGATGGGGTCGGTGGGTGGCTGGAGGCGTCGTGGTTGCTGGAGTCGTCGGAGGCGCTGCCGTCGAGATCATCGTTGTCAGATTTGCCTGTCGCTGGGGCAGCATGCGTTGGTGAAGCTGCTGACGTGTGTCGCCGCGGTGTCCCGAGAATCGCCCTGATCATCCGTCGTTGCGTGCGAGGCAGCTGCTGTTTGAGGGGTTCTGTTATTGTTCATGACTCTGGGTATGACGGTGCCACGGTGTAGGTATGACGGTGCCACGGTATAGTCGTAGTCCGTGCTTGAGTGGGTAGTGCTTGCTCGTTAGTTCCTGCCTGTGCCCTGTGAAGCACGCCCATGCAGCTTGGATGCGATGCTGGATCTCGGTCGTCGATGCGTCTTGAGATGATATTGTCTGGCCGAATTACTTCAACTTCCTGCTGGGTGGGAATATTTCAATGCTCATGGTTGCAACTCTTGCCGATCGCGTTCGGGTCCCGGTCCGGTTTATCATGATCTTTGTTTTGGCCGGGTGTATTTCAAGGCCGTGAGGAGCTGCTGCCTTGATTCAGTCCCCAAGCAATGTCTTCAACTGGGGTAGCGTCTGACTGACCAGGAGGATGTCGGCGAAGCAGAGGTTGGTAAGAACAGATTCGTTGGTGCGTGATAAATGTGCTCCTCGTCGTCGTCGCTGCCAATCCGGAATGAGAGGTTACATGGTGTGCTGTAGTAGAACGTTAAAGAGCAGTGAACTCAAAGGGTCTCCTTGTTTTGTGCCTCGTCTGAGCTTGAAAGGTTTGCTGGTGGAGTCGGTGCGGACAGACGCTGGAGCAGGTGGACGCACTAGGGTTGCACGCCTTGTCGTCGTAGTGCTGTCCATAGGCTGCTGTGTTCTATTGCGTCGCACGCTTTCTTAAAGTCTACGACATCAATATATAGGGTCTGGTTCCATTCGGAAGCTCGTTCGCGCAGGATGTTGGAACTGAAAGGGTGGTCTCGCGCACCGCGTCCAGGTCTAAACCCCGCTTGGTCTTCGGGCTGGCATTGTTCAAGGACTGGCTGTAACCTGTTGCAGAGCAGATGACTGACTAGCTTGTATAGACCGGGCATCGCACAGATCGGACGGTAATTCTGTGGAAGAGAAAGGTCTCCCGATTTGGGTATGACTGTGATCACTGTTTTCCTCCAGCTTGCTGGCGTCTGGGCGTTCGGTTTGAGGACGGCGTTGTATAGCTGCAGCAAAGCATTTTGAAGGTCAGTGCATGGCTTCTTGAGCATTTCGGCTGCGATCCCTTCGGTGTCCGGTGACTTCACCCAGCTTGAACTGCGAGATTGCTGCGTCAAGTTCTTGCGCCGTGAAGGGTGTGATGTGCTGTTGGGTGTCGGCCGTGCTTGGTGCTGCGTCGACGTTGCTGGTGGATTTGTATAGCTCTTCGTATAACGACGCGAATGCAACGGCAATGTCATGACGAGTCGTGTGCTTGGTGCCGGCGTTACCAACCATTTCCGTAATGAGCGTTCGTTTTCTTCTCGTCTTGATGGAGCTGATGCGCTTGAGGTCCCTGTGCTGTTCGAAGGTAGTGCCGATTAGCTGACGTCGTTTGGTGCGTTTCGGTTGCCGAATGTGTTTTTGTATTGCTTTGCTGATCGTCCGTCTGCTGCTCGTGTCTGCGTTTGGAATGCAATTGCGCTGCTCCACAAGGTTGGTGATGATGTAGTGGTTTGTGCGTCACGGGGGGATGTGACGTGGAGCGTAGCGTCGTTCAAGCTTTTTTTGATTGTTTTGTCGAGGTCGTCGGGGTCAGCTGGTAGTACCTCGGGTTGCAACTTGGAGCCCAGATGACGTCGATACGCGTTGGGGTCGGTGTGTTTTTGTTCCAGTTTGGTGGTATGTCTGGCCAGTCGCTGGTGTCTGCCTGCGTTGGGATCCAATATTTTGAAGCACATGTGCAGAGATACAGCTTTGTGGTCGGAACTGAGATCACTTGCGTTGCTGGTTTCGGCGTTCCGGCATGAAGGTAGCAAGCACCTGTCCACGAGTATGTAGTCGTACTGCCGAGGCTTGCCGCCTGTCGTTGCGTAGGTGATCAAATTGTCATGGCGTTTGCGGAAAGATGTGTTCACGATTGCAAACCTCTCCTTCGTATCCCAATGTCGCAACCATTGGCGTCGGGAGTTTTCGTCGCTGAACCCGTCGGGCCCCACGTACTTAGAACAAATGTCGGATTGGGGTTGCGCAACAGCGGCGTCGTCCCTCGAATGTACGTCCGGGGAGCGTGGTTGAGAACCCATTTGGGCGTTGAAGTCCGCGCCCATCATTGTGTGCATTCGTCGGAACGTGCTTCTCTGAGTACAGCGCTGGCGGTGTCGTGCAACTGTTGGATGTGGTGATCTGTATATCCAGTGTGCCGAAAGTACGCCGATACCAATTGTAGTCGAAGCCTCCCCTTCCTGATGCTGAGCACCGCGATTCTCGCATTGATGGCCTGGAACTCTGGCACGTGTTTGCTCCAACGCTTGTGCAGAAGTTGCCAGACCCGCAAACATTGGTCCATCTGTAGTGGTACATAGCTCTCGTTCTATCGTGCGCCACGTTTCGTTGCTTAGAACTGCATCCCAATGCAAACCACGTGGCTCATGCAAAAGTTAATCGGTCCGGTCGTTCGTCTCCAGAGATCTCGCATTTTTGTGGGTGACTCTGAAATATATGATGCCAGACTCGTCACGATTTGCCTGTTGATGCGTCGGATCGTGTTGGGTGGGGGGGGAAGGAGAGGGGATGGGGGAGGGAGTAGGGAGGGAAAGGAGAGAAGGGAGGGGAGAGGGAGGACCGGTCGACGTTGCTGGTCTGTTGTCTGTGGTGGGTGGTAGTGGGCGTTGTGAGTCTGTTGGGGTCGGTGCTGTTTGTGGTGGTTCTGGCAGGTCGTGGAACTGGTGGGTGCTGGTGGGCGCTGGTCGGTGGGTGGGTGCTGGTGGTCGCTGCTGGTCGGCTGGAGTCTGTGCTGCGTGTGGCGGTGTTGCTGGTCGGTCGCGGTCGTCGCTGGGCGCAGGTGGGTGGCGGTGGTCGCTGCTGGTCGGCTGGAGTCGGTGCTGCTTGTGGTGATGTTGTCGCTGGTCGGTGGGTGGCGGTTGGCGCTGCTGGTCAGCTGGAGTCGGTGTTGCTTGCGGTGACGTTGCTGCTTGTCGCTGGTCGGTGGTGTGTGGTGGTGGGTGCTGCTGGCTGGTTGTGGTCGGTTCCGTTTGCTGTGATGCAGGTGGGTGTTGGTCGGTGGGTGGCGGTGGGCGCTGCTGGTCGGCTGGAGTCGGCGCTGCTTGTGGTGGTGTTGCTGGTTGTCGCTGGTCGGTGGGAGGCGGTGGGCGCTGCTGGTCGGTTGGGGTGGGTACTGCTTGCTGCGATTCTGGTGGATGCTGGTCGGTGGATGGCGGTGGGCGACTGCTGGTCGGCTGGAGTCGGCGCTGCTTGCGTTGGTGTTGCTGGTTGTCGCTGAACGGTGGTGTGCGGTGGTGGGCGCTGCTGGTCTGTTGCAGTCCGTGCTGTTTGCTGTGATGCTGGCGGATGCTGGTCGGTGGATGGCGGTGGGCGCTGCTGGTCGGCTGGAGTCGGCGCTGCTTGCGTTGGTGTTGCTGGTTGTCGCTGGTCGATGGCGTGTGGTGGTGGGCGCTGCTGGTCTGTTGCAGTCCGTGCTGTTTGCTGTGATGCTGGTGGGTGCTGGTCGGTGGATGGCGGTGGGGGCTGTTGGTCGGCTGGAGTCGGCGCTGCTTGCGTTGGTGTTGCTGGTTGTCGCTGGTCGGTGGTGTGTGGTGGTGGGCGCTGTTGGTCTGTTGCAGTCCGTGCTGTTTGCTGTGATGCTGGTGGGTGCTGGTCAGTGGATGGCGGTGGGCGCTGCTGGTCGGCTGGAGTCTGTGTTGTTTGTGGTGGTGTTGCTGGTCGGTCGTGGTCGTCGGTGGGCGCAGGTGGGTGCTGGTCGGTGGGTGGCGATGGTCGCTGCTGGTCGGCTGGAGTCGGTGCTGCTTGCGGTGGTGTTGCTGGTTGTCGGTGGTCGGTGGTGGGTGCTGGTGGGTGTTGTCAGTCGGTCGGGGTCCGGGGCCGCAGTGCTGCCAGGATGCTGATTGGGACGTCGCCGTGGGCATGTGCAAAAGTAGTTCTGCCACCTCCTGTGCTGCTCGTCTGTGCTAGGGTCGTAAGTGGTCCCGACGTTGGCGTCAAAGCTGCTGATTCTGAGGGCTGAGTTCCTGGAGGTTTGGGGCGAAAGGACAAATCACGGAGGTAGATTCGCATTGAATTCTGGAAGCAATTGGCATTCTCGCGGGGGTGGGGGGGCGTTTTTGCACCACCGCGAGAGGAAGGGGGAGGAGAAGGGAGAAAGGGGAAGAAGCGAACCCGAGTACCAATTAAAGCTATACTTACACCAATCTTCAAAACTGCCCGAGGCGGTATGGGACCGCTCCCGTTTCACTCGTTGTTTTGCGCCTTTGGCGTCGAATTCACGCATAGATTCGCACACAGAGACCTTCACTTCGAGTCCCAGGTCGCGGTACTCGATCTCGACGTTCGTGATGGTGGCCTCGGTTTTGCCCATCACCTTAACGATGAATTCATCCCTCATGATGCGAATGTCGTCGAGCGGGATGCCGAGGAGACGGTTGAGGTGGTACTTGGTGTAGCCGAGTTGCTTGATGTCCTGACTCTCCGTCTTGGTGAGGTTGTCGGTGTCGTAATTCGTCGCCGGGGTATGCTCCAGGTGCTGGCGGTGGGGTTTCCCGCATCATCTTGAGGAAACTGTTTTTCCCGGCCAGCGTCCGGAACTCGATGTATCCGACGCTGGTGGGGTCACTCATGCAGAATATGTTGTGTACTCTGTCTTGGTAGTCCCTGTCTTTGGTGAGCTTCGTCAGGTAGTCGATGGCTGTGGTCTCATTGGTGTCAGAAGGGAAGCCATGTGCGACCAACTGCGGGTTTCTATCATTAGTGTTGGGCTTGTTCTTCATGTTGTCCATCGCTTGTTGTAGTTGCTTTACTTGTTCGCTTGTGGCCTCTGTCGTCGCGTGCAGTGATTTGAATTCCTTCGCGGAATCTGCCTTCATCTCGTCGATCTGATCCTGTACGTGGTCGATCTTCTCCTGAGTAGAGTTCTCGTACTTCGTGAGCCGGTCGTCCATGTTCTTACCCATGCGCCTGGACATGGCTTCGACGAGGGCCTGATCCCGGGGGTCGAGTGCAGGTTCCTGATCCTCACCTTGTTCCTCCTCCCGAGCTTTCTTGCGCTCCGGGGTGGAGCCAATGGAAAACATGGACTTCAGGAGTCAGTCCACTGGGGTATGAAGTGAAAGGTGTGTGGTGTGTCTTGGAGTATTTCAGTTTGGGGCTAAAGGATCCTGGACGGCTTCAGGATCCTGGACGGCGGAGGAGGAGGATGAGGAGGAGGAGGAGGAGGAGGGGGGCGCCGACGGCTTGAAAGCAGATTCCTTCCCCAGCGCATTCGGAAGAGGGGCAGAGGAGGGGCAACGAGGAAGGAGGAAGAGAGGGGGAATGCGCCCCCCCCCGGCCCCAGCTCAGACCTATACCAGCCGTCGTCCGAGCTGTCCTGGCTGTCGTCTGAGCCGCTGTCGTCGGCAGCCTCCCTGCCCAGCGCCAGGACTCGTTCAGCGTCCCCAGCTCGCAGCCCGTATCGGGCTGGGCGAAAGGGGGGGGGTAGCAAAGGGGGGGTTTGAGAATCAGCTCACGTAGCTGATTTTCCCGGCGCCTCCTGGCGCCAGGGGCGACGATGTATCGAGGAATGGGCCCCTCGGTGGGGCCGAAACCAGCTGCATGCAGCAAATTTCGTAACCCCCCCTTTCCCAATCCCTCCCTTTTGTCCGGCCCGACCGTACGCGGTGAAGATGTACTCCATTGCCTCCTGGGCTGTCCTGGCTGTTCGGCGGGGGGCGCCGCCCGCGCCCGCGGCCTCCTCGCGCAGGGGGCCGCCGCAAGTGCGCCGCCCACCAGAGGACCGAGCCTCTGCCGCTCCTCGGAAGACAGAGCGCTGGGCTTCTCCAGCGTGAGCTGCTTCAGCGCGGGCCTGTAGCTGGGGAATTGTCCAAGTTCGATCCTTCTCCACTGGTCTCTGAAGCCAGTCCTCGCGGATCTGCTCTTGCAATGCACGGCCATGGCCTTCCCAGGACGGCTGCCCGAAAAATACCTCCCGCATCTCATGCAGAAATAAATGCATTGACTCCGACGCTCGCGAATGTACGCTTTCAGCAGCGCGTGCCCACCGCACTCGAAGGCCTCTCTTCACAGCGCCGCCCACTGGGGTTCCACCAGGGGAGTCTCTGGGGTCTGCGCTGCTGCAGGCTGCCTGGCTGCGTGGCTCCTCCGGCTGCTTCCCGCCCAAGGCCAGCCCTCCTCAACTTCCTCCAGCTCCTCCACCACTAGCTCCTCCTCAGCCTCGCCTCCCTCGCCGCCCGCGGTGCCCAGCCCTGCGCGCAGCTGTGGTGGCCCCTCCCTCCCAGGAGGCTGCTTGGTGGGAAAACCGTCGTGGTCCTGGAAGCCACTGTCGGCCAGCCATGCTTCGTGCTCCCCCGCCAATCGCGCCGTCTGCTGCGCCAGAGCCTCCAGCCCCTTGTACAGCGCCAAATCGTTGTCGTGGATTCCGTCCCGCAGCGCCTCGTACTTCGCATAGGTGGAGGAGGAGGATGAGGATGAGGATGAGGATGAGGAGGAGGAGGAGGAGGAGGGAGAGAGAGAAAGAGAGAGAGAGAGAGAGATCGGGGGCGTCCAAGAGGGGGCGTCCAAGAAGGGGGGGGTGCAACTCATGGCCGGCGGCATGTGCGCGGCAGACAGGGGGGCCGGGGACGTACTGAAAAATGAGAGGAGGCGCCAGGACATCTGGGGAGATATGATGGCCCCCACCATGATTTCCCCCCCCCCCCCAGTCTTACGTCGGGGCATGCCCTCCTACATGCTGATTTCGGAAGAACACTATAACAAAGCAGTCAACAAACATTACAACATGGCCCAACAATGGTAGAAAACATCGTCACAAACTATGTTGTGACTATTTTTGCATGCTCCTCCTGTAGAGGGGCATGCCCGACTTAACCCTGGTCATCACTCCCCTCTCTGCCGCCCCCGATGAGATGAGCGAGGCCCGCATGCCTCCCGGCTGCCTGGCCGACTCTTCGCGGTCGGTCCTGCTGTCCTGTCCTTAGACAAGCGCTTTCCACTACTCGCAAAGTGACTACTCGCAAATGGCCTGGGCTCGCCGTGGAGGATCTACGATGCATCACGTCGAAGCAGGCATGTGTTTTTTCGGACGCTTGCGAGCAGGCACCTTGCGAGCAGTGGAACGCGCTCGGGGCGTCCTGCTCCTCCTCCTCCTCCCTCTCGTCCTCCTCGTCCTCCTCCTCCTCCCCCTCGTCCTCCTCGTCCCCCTCGTCCTCCTCCTCGTCCTCCTCCTCGTCCTCCTCCTCCTCCCCCCCCTCGTCCTCCTCGTCCTCCTCCCCCTCCCCCTCCTCCTCCTCCCCTCCCCTCCCGCCTCGACCCGCCGCACGCCGCACGGGGACGCCGCCCGGAGGAACCTCTCTCCTCGGCCTCGGGCGCCCACCCGCCCCCTCGCGGGCTCCTTGCAAGGCCTCCTGGCCAGAGGCGGCCGGGGGGGGGGTCTGCGCGGGCCGGGGCCCCCCAGGAAAAGTTGCCAGGAGGGGGAACGAGGCCCAACTCCGCTCCAAGTCCGACCCCAGACCCCTAATTACCCTGAAAGTCGGGCCTGCCCCCCTACAGGGGGACTGTGGTGGATGAAGAGTAAGTGCCCCCAAATTGGTCAAGCAACCCCAAAAAATCGTCCCCAGACTACTTTGTGGAATTTTCTTGACTACTCCTCCTGCGGAGGGACAGGCCCCACTGAGCCCCACCGAAATCCTTCTCGTACAACCTGCCGCTCCGGACCCGTTCCTGACGGCACCGGGGGCCCTACACGGCCCCCCCCCCGAGACAGGAGAATTCCCCCCCCCCCCCCCCGGAAAAATTACCTTGTCTCGGCGGCGAGCAAAGGGGGGGAAGTGAGGAGGAGAAGGCCTTCTCGGAAGGCTCGGAAGGCCCCCCATCCTTCTGAGAAGTTTTCTAAGCCTCCTCCGAAGACGCAGAAAACTTCTCAGAAGGCGCCGCGGCTTCTGAGAAGTCCCGCCGCCTTCTGAGGAGGCCTTCTTCTCATTTCCCACCCTCGCTCGCCGCCGGTTAGGTATCGAACCCAGAACCTCAAACTGCCCGCCCTTCCTGCTGGCAATAGCTGGTGAGGCGTAAGACTCGGGTACGGGGGACTCGGGTTGGCCTGACGGGGCCACCATGAAAATGACGAGAACCAATCTGAAATTTGGCGCGAACTCCTGCTGCAAACATCAATCGAAAACCGGAACGTCAAAATCTAGGACGCGCTTGTCAAAAAACGTCGGCAAAACCGAGTCACCGCTTACTCGAATCTTACGTTTCCCCGACAGACCAGTGCTGGACCACTTCAGGCCCCCAGACGGCTCCAACCTCCTCATCCTCCTCCCCTGGGGCACACAGGGTCATACTAGTACTACGTGCCCTCATTGCGAGGCGTGCGTCCGACCCGACCACATGGTACAACCATCGCGTAGCACATCGTTTCCCGAGCCGTACGGCCAGAAAGCGCCGGCCACGACGCATACACGATCAGCTTTCTTGGTGCGCGCGTCGCCCCTTCGGTGGCGACGCACACATCATACAGTCGG
Organism: Prorocentrum cordatum; assembly: GCA_963575745.1. Classification (NCBI taxonomy): domain Eukaryota; class Dinophyceae; order Prorocentrales; family Prorocentraceae; genus Prorocentrum; species Prorocentrum cordatum. The sequence continues at coordinate 16,372 of CAUYUJ010017893.1, forward strand.
CCCGTGTCTGAAGGACGCACGAGGAGGATGCAAGCGCCTTGAAGGGACATCTCGAAGCTTTTCGAGCGGGGCGCGGCCAGCGAAAGTGGCCAAGGATGGGCCGAAGAGGCAACGATGCAAAGGTACCCTTGGGAAGGCTGCTCATCTTTATTATGCGGCTTGACTGTATGCTTGGGTGACTGCCACGGCTCCGCTGCCGCTGCTGGCTGCACCGGCCCACTCGACGTGGAAGTCTTCCACGTCTGAGTGCCCTCCTCCTCCTCCTCCTTCTCAAATCCTCCGCGCGGTCGCCCCTTCACCCCTGTTCCTCCCCCTGTCGCACGTCGGCCAATTCGCCTCTCGGTCGCCCCGAATCGCCACCCGCTGGAGCAGTTCCTCTGCCTCGCCGCTGACGCAAAAGTATGTTTGGGTGAGGAGGAGGAGGAGGAGGAGGAGGAGGAGGAGGAGGAGGAGGAGGAGGAGGGAGGCAAGAGGAGGAGGAGGAGGAGGAGGAGGAGGAGGAGGGAGGAGGAGGAGGAACGCCGATCCCCGCCCCTCTCCTCTGGACGACGCCACCCATGTGCCACACCGGCTCGATATGCACGCCGCCAGGACGCGTGCCAACACCCGCGGCGGCGGCCACCGAGCCGGGTGTGCTGCAGGGCTGGCGTCGTCCACTCTCCTCCTCTCTCCTCCTGTCGAGGCCTCCTGCTCCTCCTCCTCCTCCTCCTCCTCCTCCTCCTCCTCTCCTCCTCCTCCTCTCCTCTCCTCTCTCCTCCTCCTCCTTCTCCTCCTCTTCCTTCTCTTCCTTCTCTTCCTCCTCCATTCCTTTTCCTTATAAATGGCATCTCCCCTGTCGCACACCGATGCCAACTTTTAGGGCGGGCCGGGAGTTTCGCCTGAGACTTCCTCATCATGACTCTGAATCTTAAAGCATTGGCAGCAATTTTGCAGATGAGGGGCGGGTCGTTTTCAAAATGTGGCTCTCGCCTTGTCGCGGGGCACATTCGTTTTACATACTGCAAGAGCTTCACGGATTGAGGGCGGATCGTGTGTTCAAGATATGGCTCTCGCCTTAGCGAGGCGCACATTCGTTTTAAACATTTCCAAGAGTTTCAAATATTGAGGGCGTGTCGTTCTCAAAATGTGACTCTCGCCTTAGCGCGGCGTACATTCGTTTCAAAAGTATGCAAAAGTTTCACGGATCGAGGGCGGTTCCTTTTCAAAACATGGCTCTCGCCTCTAGCGCCGTGCACATTCGTTTTCAAGATTTGGAAGAATTTCGCGGATTCTCATCATCAACGTACCGGAAATACTGTTCGGAAAGTAATCAGGATTACCCGGGCGCAACAATTCAGTTGACTCGCGCTGTGTTGAGGTCCCAGAAATGGCACTCTAGCGCGATTCAGGATCGTCAACACGCAATAGCCAGGTTGATCCGTGGCGTTGGAATCCCGAGGATCATGTTTTGGCATGCTTCAGGGTCTTCAAACGGTTGTCTTCCAACGAGCCAATATCTCAATGGAAGTGAACCGTTGCAGGGGCATGTAAGAGGAAGCTTTGAGGGTGGGTTTATTCCAACATCGCTGATGACTCTTGGGTTTACACTGGTCTCTCCTCCTCCTCCTCCTCCTCCTCCTCCTCCTACGCCTCCTCCTCCTCCTCCACCTCCTCTTCCTCCTCTTCCTTCTCGTCCTCGTCCTCGTCCGCCTCCTCCTCCTCCTCCACCTCTTCCTCCTCGTCCTCGTCCTGCTCCTCCTCCTCCACCCCCTCCTCCTCCTCCTTCTCCTCTCCTCCTCCTCCTCTCTCACATCGCTCCTCCTCCCCCCCTCCTCTCCTCCTCCTCCTCCTCCTCCTCCTCCTCCTCCTCCTCCTCCTCCTCCTCCTCCTCCTACTCCTACACCTCCTCTTCCTTCTCGTCCTCGTCCTCGTCCTCCTCCTCCTCCTTCCTCCTCCTCCACCTCCTCTTCCTCCTCCTTCTCCTCATCATCCACCTCCTCCTCCTCCTCGGCCTCCTCCTCCTCCACCTCCCCCTCCTCCTCCTCCTCCTTCTGCTCCTCCTGCTCCTCCTCCTCCTCCTCCTCCTCCCCAGTCGCAAAATAATTCAACATCGTGAGACAAGCGGGCTAGAAGACCCACTCGTTCCTTCTCAACATTGTCCGAGCCGGATCGATCCGTGAGGGCCTCCCGGTCCAGGAACAAGGTACGATCGCCCGTTTTGAAAAAGCTGCGACGCCCGGCTTCGGCGGCGAGCCCAGGGGGAACCGAGAGCGGGGGCAGCCCCGCCGCCTTCTGAGAAGGCCTGCCCCCTCGCACGTCCCCCCCCTCGGCCCGCCGCCGAACGATCTCAGGACATCCCCCCCTCCCCCCTCCCCACCACGCTCGGGCGATCCTTGACCACGGGCATGCGGCTGGGCGTTGGTGTCTTCAGCAGTGGCGTTCCGGGAGTCCTGTGCGCATCGCCGCCACCACCGTCAAACTCTGAAGGGAGCAGCCGGCGCCAGTGCTCCCTCGGACCCGCCGGCGACCACACAGAAGTCACAAGAAGCGGCGGCTTCGGCATCCGCCCATGAACCTAAACCAAAGAGAGAGGGAGGTAGTTATGCAAAGCCCCTTCATGGCAAAATTACGGTGGTGCTGATGACGCCTGGGTTCTTAAGCTACCTCTGGACTTGGATTGTGGGATGGGGGGGATGAGAAAGAGGAGGAAGAAGAGGAGGAGGCGGAGGAAGAGGAGGAATAGATGGAAACAACGAACATCAGTGTGTCCGCATCCGCGGGCCTGGATGCGGCGGCAGGAGGCCAATGTTATGATGATGCTGATGTTGATGCTGTTGATAATGACGACGGCGATGAGGATACTGATACTGATGCTGATGATGTTGATGATGATGCTGATGATGATACTGATGATGATGAGGATGTGGCTGATGATAAGTTTGATGCTGATGATGATACTGATGAGAATGAGGATTCTGATGCTGGTGATAATGATGTGAATGGTAATGCTGCTGCTGATGATGAGGATTATGATACTGATGATGCTGATGATGACAAGGATGATGATGCTGATGATGATGATGATGAGGAGGAGGAGGATTATGATGATTATGCTGATGCTGATGATGATGATTATGATGATGGTGATGATAATGAAGAGGGGGAGGAGGAGGAGGAGGAGGAGGAGGAGGAGGAGGAGGAGAAGGAAGAGAAGGAAGAGGAGGAGGAGGAAGAGTAGGAGGAAGAAGAGTAGGATGAGGAAGAGTAGGAGTAGAAATAGGAGTAGGAGGCGGAGGAGGAGGAGGAGGAGGAGGAGGAGGAGGAGGAGGAGGAGGAAGAGGAGGAGGAGCAGGAGGAGGAGAGGAGGGAGGGCCAGGTGGACGCAGGACGAGGGAGCAGGGCAGCGCTGGGCTTAAGCCCCTCAGGACGAGGGACCCCTTGCCGACCGCCGCCTCAGGCCGCCCGCCAAGGCGCCGGCTCGCCCCGGGGGCGCCAAGTAAGGCGCGGCACGAACGGTCGGTCGAGGCGCCGCGGCCACGAGCCGCCCCGCAGGCTGGACCTGCCGCCCCTCGGTTGCTGAGAAGGATTGAGAAGAATTGAGAAGGAAGGGTTGGGGAAACATTAAGCAGACATGATTCAAAAGGATTAAGAAGGAAGGATTGAGAAAGATTGAGAAGGATTCAGAAGGACTCTTGGGGGTCCTCGTCGGAAGGATTGAGAAAGATTATAAGCCCCATGGCGGGACTGTTGCGCCGGATGGGGCCTCGGAATAGAAGCGGGAGATCCAGCCGGATATCTAGCGGGATCTCAAGCCGGATGAAGCGGGACTAGGCCGGATTTGGGACCAGGGCAGAATCAGAATTTGACCTCCCAGGAGTTGCATCCGAACTAAGGAGGATAGGGGATCAGGAGTGTATGCTGAGGTGGGCTATATCTGGCCGAACCCAGCCCAAGAGTAGGTTTGGCATACCCGAAGTGGCTTACGGGGGGGGTAAAGGTCCGGGCCGAAGGGGCTCCGCCCACTGGGCGGAAAGATGGAACCGACCCAAGCCAGTGGGTAGTTGCATCTGGCGTATAGGCAGCCAGGCTAGGCTGGGCCAGATATCACCCTACCTGGGCATCCACTGGTAACCCCTTCTTCACTTAGCACTCCACGAGGTGATTCAAGCTGGGGTGCTCCACGGCACTGCTCCTGTATACCCCTTTCCAGAAACACATGCGCATTCTCCCACGGGAGAGAAGTACAGACCGCGAGCCAGGTGGAGGGACCAGGAGGAGAGGAGGGGGGGGAAGGGGGAAGACTCGGAGGAGAGGAGGAGGAAGGTGAATGTCCCTGAAGAAAGCCCGAGCTCCTGACATAACAACTCTACCATAACGACTGTTGCCTCCAGACTCAAGGTCGAACGGCATGCCCAAGGGCGTGGGCGATCCATGTGCACGAGGAGCGCACTCGAACCGAATAAAAAGGATGCGCAGTTGGGATGCAAGGGCCTTGGAAGGCCAGGTTGACGTTTTCCGAACGGAATTGCCAGCGAAAGTTGCCAAGGGGCAAGGGGATGTAAGGGCAACCCTGGAAAATCGTTATCCTTACTATGCGCCTTTGACTGTAGGAGATGAGGGGAGCGCATCATCCCGTTGTCCCCTTCCCGCCCCCTCCCCAGCAGCGAAGCCCGCTTGGGGGGGGGGGAAGGGGCAACGCTTCACTCGCAGCAGGGCGAATCGAGATAACGGCAAAAGGAAACGCCATAAACATAAACTTTTGGCGCTCCGCGCAGATTTCTTGGACCTGCGCTGGACCCTTCTCACTGGCGCGCGGAGCGCTCCAGGGGCGGCGCAGGAGGGGCCCGGCGTGGACACAAGAAATCCGCGCGGAGCGCCGAAAGTTTACGTTTATGGCGTTTTTCTTCTTCGGATACAACAACAATGCTTCCTCTGGAAAACAAGAACAACCCGCCCCAGAAGCTTGGCCACCGCTTCCCCCTGGGCAACGTTCCGGGGCGGGTCCCTATGTTGCCTCTCGCAGGGAGTATTGGTATTGTACTGCCTCCCGCAGGGAAAAAATGGTATTGCCACTGGCCCCCGAAAATCCCCCGGGCCTCTCCCTGGCCCGACGGACTATCGGCATTGCAATTGCCTCCCGCTGGCAGCATTGGTATTGCCACTCGCCCCGAAGATCTCCCGGGCCTCTCCCTGGCCCGACCCGGCCCGGCCAGGGAAAGTGGCCAGCGGCTCCCGGGTGGGCAACGCTCTGGGCCAGGTCCGGCGGCCCGATCTCGGTCCCGCCAGGAGCGAGGGCATCTTGCACTTTTCCTCCTGCGCGTGCAGTCATGCACCGTGCCGTGTTGCAGCGTGCAGTCATGCACCGTGCCTATATTGCAGTGCGGCCCCCCGCGAGGAGCATCCACACCGGCAGCGGCCCTTCCCCCTCGCCTCCCGCAGGCAGGCTTGCTACCGCATGCCTTCTGCAGGGAACACACAGGCACTGTCGCCCGCAGGGAGCACATTGGCGCTGAGCCTCCGACCACCTCCCGGGCTCTCCTGGCAGGGCGCACGGCCGACCCCGCCCCCGGGGGCGCTGGCCACGCTCTCGGGGCGGGCGGAGCGCCGGGCCCTGCAGACGGCGGGCCCCGCTCTGCACGCTGCGGTGCTTCGAGCTGCGCCCAGCCGCGGCGACGACGGCGACGAGCCTCCCCCCCTTGGGCGCCACGGCTGAGGTGGGCGCCGGGAGCGGTCCCTCTTGTTCTTTCCCCCCTGGGCGCCGCGGCTGAGGTGGGCGCCGGGAGCGTTCCCTCTGGTTCTTTACGTCTCCGACGCCGTTGTCTTACCGCCGTACGCTTCCCCTGGGGGCGCCCACGTGCAGATCACCGTTGCTGCGCGCACCGCATCCAGGCCGTTGCCGAACAGGCTCCAGGCCGTTGTCGAACGGGTCCCGCTCTTCGCCGCTCTGGTGGCCAGATGTCTTGCCTTGTCCAGAGTCAAGAAACAATTAGGGGAAAACTGTGTTTGTTTTGTTCTCTCTCTCTCTCTCTCTCTTTCCCTCTCTCTCTCTATCGCTCTTTTGAAAAACAAGCAACTTTATTTCATTTGAAAAACTCAAATCGGGGTCCACCAAAGGGGGGGGGACCCTGAGAAGGGGGCTGGCTCTCTTTCGAAAACACTCTACTTCCTTTGAGAAACCAAATCGGGGTCCACCAAAGGGGAGGGACCCTGAGGAGGGGGGAGAATTCGGTCCGCTGGTGCATCGAATTTCCGAGAAACGGTGCCCCCCGCGCGCCCCGCTTGTCGACGCCTCTCGGGTTCCCGCGGCGGCTTGAGACCTCGTTTTGCACCGCTTTTCTGCGGTCTGATGCGCCAGCGGACCGAAGTCAGGCCCCCCCCCTCCCTGACCTCCCAAGGAGTGCTAAAAGTAGCCCTCCAGACCTGCAGACCTATCTGGACTGCCCCAAAAAACCTCGACAGGAATCAAGGTGTCTAGGTCCCGGGGCCATGCTTCTTGGCCCTCCGGGCAGGTCAGGGTCCGGCCCCCCCCTCCATGTGGCCCCCCCGCCCCCCCTCTGCGGGGCCCCGGCCCAGGCGCCCTGCCGCCCCCGGGGCCCCGGAGGTGCTCGCTGCCGCCCGGCGGCCCGCGCCCCGCGGGGCACGCACGGCGGGAGGCGGCACCTCGGCAGCGGCGGCTCCGCCGGGCGTCCACGGAGCGGGCTGGGCAGAGCCACGAGCTGCACCGGGCAGAGCCCAGGGCCAGTTCGGGCGCGTCCCCGTATACGGGTGGATGTTCGACGAGAAAGTTTGAGCATATCCCAACAATACCCCCTAACAGAATATTCCAGAATGGTGAACAGGAATCGTCCCCAGACTGTGTGTTTGACTATCTTTGAAGATTCCTCCTGGCGAGGGGCAGGCCCGACTTGAGCCCAGGCTTCTGCTGCTCCCGTCGTGCTCAAGGACCACATCCCAGAAACACTTTCGAGCACCCAGAAAGAGCATCGTGACAGTGTCGAACGAGTATCGCCTCCCAGGGCCCACCGTGTGAAGTCCCCCCAGTTTCGGTGCTTTCCTGGTGCTCGAGATTACTTCTGGTGGTCAAGGCTAAAGCAGGTTGGAACATCATAAGACCAGGTCGCAGAATGCACAGCACAGCAGCACAGCAGCACAGCACTCAAAACAAAAAAAACACTCGGGCCGCCGAACGGTAACAAAAAAAGGCCATGCCGATTCCAGGGCCCGCTCCAGCCAAGATTGACAGCAAGGAAGCGCGCGAGAAGGATGCAAGCCCCATCGACGCTCCTTCCGAGGCTCCTCGAGCGGGGCTGGCCATCGAAAGGGGTTGAGGATGGACCGAAGAGACAGTGATGCAAGGGTAATATACCCTTGGGAACGCTATCCCTACCACCCAAAACCCCGACGCCACGATTTTTCACGACGCGACCTCCAGAGGTCCAAACCCATTCCCCAGCACCGGTTTTTCATCCAGAGTCGTTTTGTGGCGGTCCTGAGGACCAGTGAGGGCCCCTGGTGGCCGAAAATGGCCCAAGACCTCCCGCCATGACTTTCTCACTTCGCGGGGGGGGTCAGCTGGGCATCGGTTTCGACTGCAGGCGCCGCGGCACGCCGGAGAAGTCCTCATGGGCGACGCCCACGTGGCGGGCGGGCACGGCGGCGGCGCCAGGTTCTCCCGGTTGCCTTCGGCGCGGGGGGGGATGGGCTCGAGGCGCGCCCGCCGCCGCCGCCGCCGTCGCCGTGGCGGTGGTGGTGGTCGTCATCGTCGTCGACGTCGTCTTCGTCGTCGGTCTCCTCATCATTCCTCTTCCCCCTCCTCGTTTTTCTCATTGCTCCTCCTTCTTCTCCTCCTCCTGCTCCTCCTCCTCTTCCTGGTCACTGTCTTCATCATCCTCATTCCTCCTCCCTCATCCGCTTCCTCCCTCTTCTTCCTCTTTCTCCGCACTTCCTCCTCTCCCCCCTCCTCCCTGCTCCTCTTCTTCTTCCTCCTATTATTCATCCTTTCCTGCTCTCATTCTCCGCTTCCTGACCACTTCCGGCTCCTTCTGTTCCTTCATGCTCCTCCTCCGTCGTCCCCCTCGGGCCGCACTGAACAATAACCTTGTTGCCGTCGCTGGCTGTGTGTGCTCAGATCCTGGCTGCTCGGCCAATTTTAGGGCCAAGTAAGTTGGCCAGGAACAGCAAAGCATAACCAACCCGGGCCTGGAAAGAAACAACACAGGCCACAAACATGAATAACATCGATGATTCTGGTGCAGGAAAGCAATATCGAACGAATTAGTCAAATCACGATTGGCTTTGGCCTGTAGGTGGTCCGCTTGGTTGGCCCCGATGGCCCTCGATCTTCTCGGACCTCCGATGTGGTGATGTTTTGGCGACGTGGGCCTTGAAAATCTCAACCCCATCCCTGGGACATGTGTTGTTGCCACAAGCGGGTTGTGGGTTGCCTCAGCGCTTTCGGGCCGCCGCTAAGGACGTCCAACACATGAACAGTGGACCGGGTGCGACCTCAAATAAGGGCCGTCCTGCTTCCACAACAATTCAGGGCTGCTCTGAGCAACGCAAAGCAATGCAACACATGGCAAAACATTGCATCGCATGGAATAATTCTTATAAAGACCTGACGGCCGGTGCCGCCGACCCAGAAAGACGA
>CAUYUJ010017893.1:27500-83445 GCA_963575745.1 Prorocentrum cordatum
AGGAGGGCGAAAGGCTGAAGCAATTCTGGAGAGGGTAGGTCCTACAGCGGGTCCCATGAGATAGCGATAGAGGAAAAGGGCGAAGGAGGGGGGAGCAGGAGGAAGGAGGGAGGAGCTGGAGGAGGAAGGAGGGGGAGGGCAAAGAGGAAGGAGGAGGAGGAGGAAAAGGAGGAGGAGGAGCAGGGGGAGGAGACAAGGGGGGAAATGGAGGGGGAAGGATGATGATGATGATGATGATGATGAGGAGGAGGAGGAGGAGGAGCAGGAGGAGCAGAGGGGGGGAGGTGGGAGGGAGGTTGTTGTTGATGATGGTGATGAAAACGGTTATGGTGATCTTGAGGATGATGATGATGATACTGATGATGATGATGCTGCTGCTGATGATGAGGGTGGTGATGGTGGTGATGATGGTGGTGATGACGACGAAGCAGAGACTCAGGCTCAGCTGCGGCAGCGCAAGTATCCGTTTACGCTTGTAGATGGGCAGGGCGAGGAAGAGAAGGGGATACAGGCTGCAGCATGGGGAGCAGGAGGGAGGATGACTGCGGAGACAGGAGGGGGAGCAGGGAGGAGGCGGGATGCAACGATGGAGGGAAAGGCGGGTCCAGACCCACGACGCCATGATCTTTCATGACGCGACCTCCAAAGGTCCGGACCCATTCCCCAGGACTGGTTCTTCAACCCGAAGTGCTTTTGGACGGTCCCGAGGCCCCGGGAGGGCCCCCAAGGGCCAAACATAATGACAAACCACCCGTCGCGATCTTTTGACAACGCGAGGAGGGGGTCTGGGGAGGGAAAGGCGGGGAGGGCTGCGGGTGTCCGGGAGGGGGGGGGGCGTCTCTCGATCCCCCCGAGGCCTGCGATGGGGATCGGCTCGCTCTTGGGCTTCGGCGAGGAGAAGCACCCGTCGGCGCTGACCTTGAGCCCCGCTGCCGCTCCCCCGGGAGTCGGGGGGGACGAGTGGGGAAATGAGGAGGAGGAGGAGGAGGAGGCGGCGGAGGAGGAGCAGGACGAGGAGGAGGACGAGGAGGAGGACGAGGAGGAGGACGAGGAGGAGGAGGACAAGGAGGAGGAGGAGGAGGAGGAGGAGGAGGAGGACGAGGAGGAGGTCGAGGAGGAGGAGGACGAGGAGGAGGAGGACGAGGAGGGGGAGGAGAAGGAGGAGGTGGACTAGCGTAAACCCAAGACTTTCCACTGATGTTACAATGAACCCTCCCTCCGAATTCCCTCTCTGCACTGCTCCCTCCTCATGGGTCCATGTTCTGTTGGCAGAACGCCGACTCAAGATGTGCAACCATGCCAAAGCACCATTCCTGGGACTTCGTGCCAAGACACCATTGCTGGGATTTCAACACCGCGAATCAACGTGACTGTCGCGTCCTGACATACATAAACCGTGCCAGAACATTAATTCTGGGACTACAGCAGAAATCCGCCGACACTGTCGGCGTGTGTGGGGTCTGTCCAGCCCCGTCGACGGGAAGTCTTCTTTCGTCCCCTCCTTCCCATCCTCCTCTTTCGTCGGGGGAGAGAGAGAGAGAGAGAGAGAGAGAGAAAGAAAGAAAGAGAAAGAGAGAGAGTACCCTTCCTCGCTCGGGGAAGGAACGGGTTCGCAGCTTGGTCCTCGTTACGCCAAAGGGAAGCCTCTTCCCGTTGTCCCTTCCCCGGCGGGGGGGGGTCCCGGGGGGGGGGTCAGATTCGCATCGCCTCTGGGGGTCCTCCTCTCCCACGCCGGTCCTTCTCCGGCGCGCCGGTCCTCCTCGGGTCCTCCTCCCCAGGTGGGGAGGAATCCCAGGGGTGAGGGGAAGGAAATCAGATACGCATCCGTCCCTGGGGGTCCTCCTCCGCCTCCCCTCCCCTCTCCCACGCCTGTCCTCCTCCGGTCCTCCTCCCCAGAGGGGGGGGCCTATTGGGGAGTCCATTTCCTCCTACTTCTCCTCCTCCTCCTTATCTCCGCCTCCTCCTTCTCCTATTAATCCTTCTCCTCCTCCTCCTCCTCCCTTTTCTCCTCCTCCCCCTCCTGGTCGTCGTCGGTGTCTTTCAGGTTGGGCGGCACCGGCCGTCAGGCTTTTACAATAAAATCGGAAGCTGCTGTAAGCTGTTAAGACGAATGCGCGCGGCGCTTAAGCGAGAACAAAGTATTGAAAAAAGGAATCGTCCTCACTGCGTGGAACTCGTGCACACTTTTAAAACGACTGCGTGCGGCGCTTAGGCAATAACAACCTTTTGAAAACGATCCGTCCTCCATCAGCGAAGCGCTTGCGAACACATTCAAAATGATGCGTGCGGCGCTTAAACGATCATCGCAATTTGAAAACGGCCCGCCTTCCATCCGTGAAACTCTTGAAATGTTTTTAGACAACGGCCCGCCCTACCGACCCGTCTCGAGGTGCGACAGGGAGGAACAATCTATAAAGAAGAGGGATGGAGGAGGAGGACGGTGGAAAAGGATGGAAGGATGGTGGAGGAAGGAAAGGGACGGGATGCGTGAAGGAGGAGATGGAGAATGGGAGGGGGGGAGAGCAGGAGAGGAAGGGCATGAGGGGGGAGGATGGCGAGAAGGATGGCGGGAGGACAAGAAGCGGGTGAGGCAGGAGGGGGGAGGGCGAGAAAGAAGGCGAGCGAGGGTGGATGGAGTGGAACGGGGCGGGGGAGAAGAGGGGGCAGTGAGTGATGAAGTGGAAGAGGGAGGGGAGGAAGGGGCAGCGGGAAAGGAGGCAGGAGGAGGAGGAGGAGGAGGAGGAGGAGGAGGACGAGGAGGGGGAGGAGGACGAGGAGGAGGAGGAGGAGCACGAGTAATGGCCTCCTCGTGACCTCTTCCTCCCACTGCTGCCGCCCGTTGCTGCTGGTGTCCCTCCCTCTGCCGCACGGGGATCTGGTGGCCAGCCGGGGAGGGGAGGGGGCATGGGCCGTGGCCAGCTCGCTCAGCGAGGGACACGCTTGACTGCGAGGCGCACCCACTGGGAAGACGGCAGAACAAAAAGCCGATGCCTTGGCCCAGGAGAAGATGTGTAGGAGCATTGAAACTCAGGGATGCGAGAAGACTAGCGATACCTATGCGGCCACCCGTCGGGTGATATGGAGATTCGGGGGGGGAAGGGGAACCAACGTCTCATTCATTGGATATCACATCGATCGGACTCTCGATCCCACAACATATCCAACTATCGATCATACAACCGATATCACGATCGATCACACAATCGATCCCGCTATCGATTTGACAACCGAACTCACTATCGATCTCCCATGCAATTTCACGAACGATCTCGCAACATACCAGAATATCGATATCTCAATCGATCGCACCATCGACCTGCCAATAGATGGCAATATCGATCTCACACTCGGACTCACACTCGATAGCGCCAGTTCTCGCTATCGGTTGCACTATCGATCTCACAATCGATTCTCCATTCTAAAAACAGAATAGACTCTTCCCCCCCCCGCGTAATCGCCCCCCCTTTCGGGTATGTAAATCACATATGATTCTGACCACATGTCCATCCTAAATATGAAATCACAATGTCCCAGGGGGGCCGGGTTCCCCCACCTGAGGTTCCCTAGTAAAAAAAACACTATGCGGTGACATGTGTTGTTCTAACAGGGCACTTGTTGCACGACTCCCTTGCAACAAATGGGGCGACGTGCACACGCGCGCGCCGTCGCGCGCGCATGCCGAAACCCTCCAAACACTTTCGGTGTCGGAAGGATTTCGCAATCGATTACCCAACACACATACAAAAACACAGCGTTTCGCAACACTGATTTGCTAAAAAAGCACGAAGTGCAAACGCGCGCGTCGTCGCGCGCGTATGCCGAAGCCCTTCAAAGCCCATCGGCCTCGGAAAGATTACAACATCGTGTCCCCCCCAAAAAAAAACACAAAATTTCGCAACACGGGCTTTCCACAAAAGCGTGCGCGCGCGCTCTTGCGTCGTCGTCGTCGTCGTCGTCGTCGCCGTCCTCCCTCCTCCCGCGTCGTCGTCGTCGTCGCCTACGTCGTCCTCTGTTTTTCCTCGTGCTCGTCGTCGTCCTCTTTGGCGTCGTGGTCGTTTCTGTCGTCGTTGTCGCCGTGGTCGTCCTTCCTCCTCCTCCCTCGTCGTCGTCGTCGTCGTGCGTCGTCGGCGTCTCGTCGTCGTCCCTCCTATTTCGTCGCCGTCGTCGTCGCCGTCGTCGTCGTCGTCCTCGTCGTCGTCGTCGTCGTCGTCTTCCCTCCTCCCTCGTTGTCGTCGTCGGCGTCGCCGTCCTTCCTTCTTCGTCGATCGCGTCGTCTCCGTCCTCCCTCCTCCCTCGTCGTTGTCGTCGTTGTCGCCGTGGTCGTCCTTCCTCCTCCTCCCTCGTCTTCGTCTTCGTTGGCGACATCGTCGTCGTCGTCTTCGTTGTGGACGTCGGCGGCGGCGTTGTCGTCGTCTTCGTCGTCGTCGACGTCGGCGTCGGCGTTGTCATCGTCGTCGTCGTCGGCGTTGTCGTCGTCGTCGTCGGTGTCGTCGTCGTCGTTGTCGTCGTCGATGTCGTTGGAGACGTCGTCGGTGTCGTCGTAGCTGGTGTCGGCGGCGCCGTTGTCGTTGTCGCTGTCGTCGTCGGTGTCGTGGCCAAGTGTCATGTGGTACCTACTGTCACTGTCTTGTCTTAAGAAGTATTGCGGCCAAGTTGCGGGTGGGAGGATGGGATGTTTGCACGAGCATTGGAGAGGACAGCTTCAAGACGGTCAACGTGAACCTCGCCATAGAATTCACTGACGGTCTCACATTCGACCTCACAATCGATCTCACGATCGCTCTCAGTATCGATATCGCTGTCGATTCTCCTTTCTCAAAACAGAATAGACTCTACCCCCCCGGCGTTATCACTCCCCCCGCGTCCTATGTAAATCACATACGATTCTGACCACATGTCCGTCCTAAATATGAAAATCGCAATGTCCCAGGCCTACCACATTCCCCCCACTGAGGTTCCCTTGTGAAAAAGCACTATGCGGTGTTTCACGAATCCCTTACAACAAATGAGACGAACTGCGCACGCGCGCGTCGTCGCGCGCGCATGCCGACATCCTGCAAAAACCCTCGGTGCCGGAAGGATTTCGCAATCGAGTATCCAAAACACATACAACAACACAGGGTTTCGCAGCACTGATTTGCTAAAAAAACTGACGCGCGAGTTCTTGCGAAATCTTAAGAAAACCATCGGTTCTCCATATTTTCACTACATGCTACCAAACGGGCTTCGCGCGCGCGCATGTCGAAATCTGTCGAACGCCCTTGCGCGTGTGCCGTCGCGAGAATCCCGTGCACCAAATGGGACGAAATGCAGACGCGCGCGTCGTCGCGCGCGTATGCAGAAGTCCTTCATCACCCATCGGTTTTGGAAGGATTCTAAAATCGTGTCCAAAAAAACATACAAAAACCATAAGGTTTCGCAACACGGGTTTTCAACAAAAGCGTGCGCGCACGCTCTTGCGTCGTCGTCGTCGTCGTCGTCGCCGTCCTCCCTCCTCCCGCGTCGTCGTCGTCGTCGCCTACGACGTCCTCTGTCGTTCCTCCTGTTCGTCGTCGTCGTCGTCGTCCTCTTTGGCTTCGTGGTCGTTTCCGTCGTCGTTGTCGCCGTGGTCGTCCTTCCTCCTCCTCCCTCGTCGTCGTCGTCGTCGTGCGTCGTCGGCGTCTCGTCGTCGTCCCTCCTATTTCCTCGCCGTCGTCGTCGTCGTCGTCGTTGTCGTCGTCGTCGTCGTCTTCCCTCCTCCCTCGTCGTTGTCGTCAACGGCGTCGCCGTCCTTCCTCCTTCTTCGTCGATCGCGTCGTCTCCGTCCTCCCTCCTCCCTCGTCGTTGTCGTCGTCGTTGTCGCCGTCGTCGTCCTCCCTCCTCCCTCGTCGTCGTCTTCGTTGGCGACGTCGTCGTCGTCTTCGTCGTCGTCGTCGGCGTCGGCGTCGTCGTCTTCGTCGTCGTCGACGTCGTCGTCGTCGTCGCCGCCGTCGCCGCCGTCGTCGTCGCCGTCGTCGTCGGCGTCGTTGACGTCGTCGTCGTCGTCGTCGGTGTCGTCGTTGTCGTCGTCGTCGGCGTCGTCACCGTCGTCGTCGTTGTCATCGTCGTCGTCGTCGTCGTCGGCGTCGGCGTCGGCGTCGTCGTCGTTGTCGGTGTCGTCGTCGTTGTCGGCGTCGTCGAAGTCGTTGGAGACGTCGTCGGTGTCGTCGCAGTCGTTGCGGGCTCGCGCGGCCGCAAAGATGTACCAGCCAACACCCAGCACTCATCGCAATTGTTCCCGCATGGGTTTTGCAAACCAAATTGCGGGTGGGTGGGTGGGATGATTGCGCGAGCAGTGGAGTTGACCACTTCAAGTTCGGCAATTGAATCTCTAGGTTTCACGGGCGACCTCACCATCGATTGTACATTCGGTGTCACAACAACTCTCACTGTCGATACCACCACAGATCCCACGATCGATCTCACAATAGATCTCACAATCGATCTGACAATCGATCTCACTATCGATCTCACCGCCGCGCCACCGACGGGCCACCCCGCGCCACCGTCGGGACACCGCCACGCCACCGACGGGACACCGACGGGATGTCGAGGCTGGTACGCTCGTAGTGTGGTTAGGATGCCCAACGGCGAAGTCGAAGTTTCACTCGCCTTGATGGGCGCGCTTAGGGTTACCTCGCTGAAGTTGGCTGTTTTGGGCAGGCTTGATGTCTTCAGCATGACTCCAATACGACGTTACAGACATCAACTGTTTGAGGAATTCCCTCGCGAACTCGTCATTTTTGGAAGGCAGGTGTCGGTCGTCGTGGGGCCTTTCTAGGGCGATGCAAAAACGATGCCAGAAATTATTGATGTTCTAAGCTATGCTATCGCATACTCATTTTCTTGAGGATGCTCGTATCGGAATCGTCATTTTCGGGAGTCTATGAGGCGCTTTGGGAACCATCATGAGGTCTGTGTTCGGACCTTGTTTCATCTTGCAACACTTCGAACAAACGATACGGAGACGATGTTGACACCATGTCAGGTGTGCGAGGATGTGCCGGGCGAAATGGGCACGTTTCGAAACGACGACAACACATACAGCAATGGTGGTCTGACGTGCTGGTGCTTATTTTCGGAGGATGTCTCGAGCGAGAGCGTCGTTGTTAACATGAGGGGCAGTAACATAGCTCTGTCGACATCCTAGGTGGTAGAAGATGTCTCATGCGAAGCGCGCATATTTGGAGACATCCCAATATCGCGACTCCCGAGCAGAACGCTTGCTTTTGCACACGATGATGTTGCGAACAGCCCATGTGAGCGAAGCTATGTCAGGCGATATGCTTAAACATAGAGAACCACCAACCCAATTTCCCGTGCAATTCCGAACGGTATTTGTGCAGATACTTCTTAGATGTGTAACAGATTCTGTCAGAATGTCCACCTCGCTTCATGTTCCTCGAAGGCGCTTCCCGTCATCCGCCAGCGAGTTCCAGGGTGCAGCGCGGAGCCTTCAATTTGAGAACGTTTAACCCGATACAAACGGTCCACGCCAGAGGCACTTCCCATCATCTGCTACTGTGCCTTGTGCACGTTGAGGCGTGGAAGAGTACCTAGGTCTGTCTGGTCAGGTTCCTGTAATTGTCTAGGCCCCCCCCCTCTACGGTCGCATTTCGTCGCGCGCACCGCCCCCTCTTTTCCCGAAGCCGCTATCCCTCGCAGACCAAAACAGATTCGATCTCCCCAGGCCCACATGCCTCCAAGACGGCCAAGTCTCGCTCCAACAAGGGCCATGTTGCCATGTTGGCCTCAAGACGGCCCAAGGTGGCTTGAAGACGACCCACGAGGCCGTCGAGACGTCTCAAGAGAGCCCCAAGAGCCTTGCCAAGAGGTCCTCGAGAGGCAAACATCGTTGATGTTCCTTGGGTTGTTCTATGTTTTCCTGGCTCTCGCCTTCTCGAGCTTCCGACGTCCCAAGACGATCCAAGAGGCCACCACGGCTGCCCCAAGACGGCCCAAGGAGGCGTCCCCGAATGCCCAAGAGGGCCCCACGACGGCCCCAAGAAGGGCTCTCGAAGGTGAACGCGAACCGACGAGCCTTCCACCCCAAGACGACTCAGGAGGCCCCAGCAGGGCCAAAATGGGCCCCCCGCTCCGAGATGCAACAACCATTGGTTCCCCTTCGCTGTTTTCACGTTGTAAGGTTCTATCGCCTTTTCGAGCTTTCGACGCTCCAAGACGGCACAGGAGGCCCCCGAGACTCCCCCACGACGGCTCAAGAGGCCCCCAAGAGAGCTCCAAGACGACCCCCCAGAGGACTCTAAGACTTCCCAAGAGGCGCCCACGACGGCCCAAGAGGGCCCCAGGACGGCCCCCAAAAAGGACCCCAGAGCGGGAACACCTGCCCAGAATGCGAGCATTCTTCCCCGAGCAATCCCCAGCAGGCCCCCGTGGCTCTTTTGACGTGCTGCCGCCCAGAAGGCTGCGCTGGCATGGTGGCGGAACTGCCCCGAGGCAGCTGGATGGCCTCAGGGCCCCGCTGCTCCGGGAGCGCGCTCCAGGGGCGGCCAGTGCGCATCCGGGCCCCAGCCCCGACGCGCGGGAGAGCGGGAAACGAAGGCCCCCACCACACCGCCCAGGCTACTGCCAGGGGGCCAGGGCTGCAACCTAACCCACCTCCGTCCACGCTGGAATGCTGCCGCCCCAGCAGGCGCAGCCGCAACGGCCTTCTTGTTGACGGCTCGTCGGACAGCAGGGGGGGATGGAGGAGGGCGGGGGGGGGAATGGAATGGATTGGCATGGGGCTTCTGAAGACCCGTTCGCCCGAAAAGCTGCGCCGTGCCACTGCCCTGTGCTGCCATGCGGCTGCCCGCCGAAAGATCTCTGAGACGAGGCCCACATGACCTCCAGAATCACGACATCTGGGAAGCCGTCGCGCATTTTCTGCCGGGGGAGGAGGGGAAGGAGGGGGAGGAGGGGGTGGTGGAGGAGGAGGAGGAGTCAAGGGGGGGGGGGAGGCGGGGAGGAGGGGGGAGGGAGGAGGAGAAGGAGGAGGAGAAGGAGGAGAAGAAGGAGGAGGAGGAGGAGGTCGAGGAGGAGGAGGAGGAGGAGGAGGAGGAGGAGGAGGAGGAGGAGGAGCGGCGGAGGGGGAGGAGCCGCGGGCCGAGGAGCGGCGGCACCCGGCCTTGATGGGCTGCTGGCGCGGCAGGGGCACCGGGGAGCTCGTCATCGCCAGGCTGGGCGAGCAGGCTCCCCGCTGGAGGCGGCCGCGTGTTTCCAGCGGGGCGCTCGGGGAGGGGGAGGAGGAGGAGGAGGAGGAGGAGGAGGAGGAGGAGGAGGAGGAGGAGGAGGAGGAGGAGGAGGAGGAGGTCGAGGAGGAGGTCGAGGAGGAGGAGGAGGAGGAGGTCGAGGAGGAGCAGCAGACTTCCTGAGGGACCACGCGTTGCATAAACATGAAACTGTTGGAGCTTTGCGCGGATTGATTGGACCGGCGCTGCCCCCCCCCCCCCTGGCGGCGCCTGTAGCGCCGCCCCTGGCGCGCTCCACGCGCCAGGGAGGGGGTCCAGCGCCGATCCAAAAAATCTGCGCGGAACTCCAACCGCTTACATGAAGAAAGTTATTTCTTCTTCGAGAGGAAGGGGGGTTCGGAAGAGAGGTGGTCAGGAGGAGGGAGGTAAGGATAGTGGACGGGGATGGCGGGGTGGCAGGAGGTGGGACGGGTCAGGATGGGGGGAGAGGAGCAGCTAAAACCTAAAAGGTTGCATGGAAACATGAGGGAAGGAGGGAGGCAAGGAGGAAGGAGAAGCATCAGGAGTATGGAGGCACAAGAGGGGGGAGGGAGGAGGAGCAGGAGGGAGGAAGAACGAGCAGGGTCTGGGGTCTAGGGGCCTCGGGGGCAGAGGGTAATTTGGGCCAGAAGAGAGGAGAAGGATGAGAAGGATGAAGATGACAAGGGGAATGAGGGGAATGAAGGCGAATACGGCGATGACGGAAGATGAGGAGGAAGGAAGATGAGGAGAGGGGAGGAGAAGGCAGGGATGGGAAAGAGGCGGAGGAGGGAAGGGACGGGTGCAAGGTACGATTAATGATAACGAAAACGATCATGATAATGCTGCTGCTGATGATGATACTGATGTTGACGATGTTGACGACGATGATGATGATGATGATGATGATGCTGATGATGATGATGATGATGATGATGATGATGATGATGATAATGCTGATGATGATGCTGATACTGATGCTGCTGATGATGATGATGATGATGAGGGTGATGGTGATGATGAGGCTGTTGGTGAAGATTACGCCGCCGATGATGAGCTGATGATGGCGATGGTGAGTATGATGGTGGTGGTGTTGACGATTGTGATTGTGGTGGAGATGCTGATCAAGCCGATGTTGATGATGAAAACTATGACAAGAGATAGGCGAGGAGGATGACGAGGAACCATCGGAGCATCAGAATTTGGAGTAGGGAGACGGGGAGGAGCAAGAGGGAGGACGGAGGACGAAGAGGGGGGGAGGACGGGGGGAGGAGGGAGGAGGACGGAGGACGGAGGAGGGAGGAGGAGCAAGAAGGAGGGAGGAGGACGGAGGAGGGAGGAGGAGGAGGAGGAGGAGGAGCAAGAGGGAGGAGCACGAGGGAGGAGGGAGGAGGGAGGAGGGGGGAGGAGCAAGAGGGAGGAGGGAGGAGGGAGGAGCAAGAGGGAGGAGCAAGAGGGAGGAGCACGAGGGGGGAGGTGCGGGCAAAACCACGGGACAAACAAAAGGCCTCTCAGGCGAAGCATCCCTCTGTATATGCCACCGACCTCGTGCGCACCCCGGACGTGGGAAGGCTGGCCCGGTCCTCGCTGCTCTTCGTCACCTCCAGCAGCGCCGGGCGGCGCGGCGGCGTGGCGGGCGAACGCATCTCCTGCTCGGGAGGGGGCAGCAGCAGTCAGAGGAACAGGTGCGTTTAGTTGATTGTTTGTTGTTTGTTTTGTTTCTTCTTCTCTCTGTCTCTATAGATATATGTTTCTCTCTGTAGACTATCTTTCTCTCTCTCTCTATTTTTGTTATTTCTCTCTGTATACTTCTCTTTTTATATGTATATACATACACATACTCCTATCCTTATATTATCATTACCCGGACCCCCCTCCCCAAACCGGACCCCCCCCCAGGACACCCCAGACGCCCCTGCCCTCCACCCAACGAATGCCCTGGGCGCCCTTTCGGAGTCCCGGCGGCCTTCTGGGCAGTTGGACGCCCTTGCCGATCGGAGCCCACGGGCCCAAAACGGGCCCCAAGACGGTCCATCAGCGCTCAAAGAAGACCCACTAACAAGACGGCCCACGAGGCCCCCAACACGGTCCAAGAGGACAAGGGATCCCCAAGAGCCAAAAATCGCCCCATTCCCTGAGGAAACGTACGTTTTTGAAGATATTAGCTTTTTCCGCTTTCACAGCGCCCACGGCATCCCCAGAGACTGTCAAGATCGCCCCAGGACGGCCTCCGAGACCTCTATGAGCGGCCCAAGGCGGCCCAAAAGAGATCCAAGACGGATCAAGAGAAGCCCAAGGCGGCTCAAGAGGGGCCCCAAAGGGCCCCGAGAACTCCCAAGAGAGCCCCAAGAGAGTCACAGGAGGCCCCCAAGAGTGTCCCAAGAGGACCCCCGAAAAGCCCCTGGCCGGCCCGTCCTCCCAAAACGGCCAACAGAGGGTTCCGGGACGGCCCAAGAGGGCTCCAAGACGGCCCAAAACAGCCCCAAAAGGAGTCCTCTGGTCCGGAGAGCCACCAGGAGCTCAAACGCGAGCCAACACCGTTCCAATATAGCATCCAGCAGTTCTCTTACACTCCACGAGGCCGTAGTTCGCAGGACGGTGGTTCGAAAGGACCTCAGAAGCCCCACAAGCGTCCATGACCCCTCCAGGCATTCAGGAAGCGACCAATCGTGGTCGCCGCCGCCGCCGTCGTCGTCGTCGTCATCCTACGGAGGAGCAGGAGGTCTCGGCCTGTCATCGCGGGCTGCCGCCTCATTATTGCGTAGCCCGCTTACTGACGCCCCGAGCGCTCGCTCCCGCGGCCTGCCCGAGAGAAGGAGCAGGAGGAGCAGGAGGAGGAGCACGACGACGACGACGAGGAAGGGCCAAGTTTCTGAGCGCTTCTGGTCCCATCGGGAGCTTCCAGAGGCCCTCGAGAAACGAGCGCCCCATGTGCAGTTCAGACGAGAGCCCAATCGTCGTTGTCGTCGTTGTCGTCGGCGTCGTCGTCGTCGTCGTCGTCGTCGTGGTCGTTGTAGTGGTGGTGGTGCTGGTGGTGGTGGTGGTCCTCGCGATCGTGGTCGTAATTATTCGTGGTCTCGACGCCCCCTCTGCTGGAACACGCGATGATTTATTGCTTTTCCGAGAAGCGTCCGGAACAAGGCGCATGGCGCGAAGCGCCAATGCAGTCTTGTATATATATATACATATATATATATATATATATGTATCGGAGGTTGGGGGGTGAGATCGAAGAGGAACGGAGAGCCCCCCTACCGGGAAATCGATTTCGATTTCGTGTTCGTGCGTGCCGTGCGGGCGAGGCGAAGCTGCGTGGGCGGGCGAGAGAAAGTCTCCTGTGGCTGAGGCGCGGCCGGACCAAATGACTCCCTTCCGGGCGGCCGGGGGCCGGGTGTCCCGCCGGTGTCCGCTGGTGTCCGTGGCTGAGGCGCGGCCGGAGGCGGTCCCGTGTTTCCGGTGTCCCGCCGGTGTCCCGCCCGGGTGTCCCGGTGTCCCGCGGTGCCCCGCCGGTGTCCCGCGGTGTCCCGCGAGGATGATGATGATGAGATGATGATGATGATGATGATGATGATGATGATGATGATGATGATGATGATGATGATGATGATGATGAGATGATGATGATGATGATGATGATGATGATGATGATGATGATGATGGTGTCCCGATGAAGATGATGATGATGTTGATGATGGTGTCGATGATGATGATGGTGTCCCGATGATGAGGATGATGATGCTCATGATGATTATGTTGATGATGATGACGATGATGGTGTCCCGATGATGATGATGATTATGATGATGATGATGATGATGATGATGATTCCGATGATGTTGGTGATGATGATGTTGATGGAAATGGTGTCCCGGCGATAATGATGTTGATGATGATGATGTTGAAGATCATTATGGTGTCCCGATGATGATGCTGATGATGATGAAGATGATGGTGCTGATGACGATGGTGATGCTGATGGTGTCCCGATGATGATAATAATGATAATGACGATGTTGATGATGATGTTGCTCATGATGATGATGGTGCCCCAATGATGATGATGTTGTTGATGATGATGATGTCGATGATGATGATGCGATGATCATGATGATGATGATGGTGTCCCGAGGATGATGACGATGTTGATGATAATGTTGATGATGAGAACGATGGTGACCATGATGGTGTCCCGATTCTGATGATGATTCTGATGATGCTGCTGATGATGATGACGATGACTGTGTCCGGATGATGATGATGGTGATGATGATGTTGATGATGAGATGATGATGGTGATGGTGATGATGATGCTGTCCCGATGATGGTGCTGACGTTGATGATGCGGTTTATGATGATGATGGTGACGGTGCCCTCATGATGATGACGATGTTGGTGATGATGTTGATGTTGATGATGTTGTTGATGATGATGATGATGATGATGATGATGACCTTGATTGTGAGAGCGATTGTGATATCGATAGTGAGATCGATATTGAGACCGAATGTGAGATCGATTGTGTGATCGATTGTGAGATCGATTGTGAGATCAATTGTGAGATCGATCGAATGAGATAGATCGAGTGAGATCGATTGTGAGATCGATCGAGTGAGATCGATCGAGCGAGACCGATAGTGAGATCGATACTGAGATCGATAGTGAGACCGATCGAGTGAGACGTTGGTTCCCCCCCCCGAACCTCCTTATCACCCGAAGGGTGGTCGTATAGGTGTGTATATATATGTATATATATATATATTATGTGAGGTTGGGGGGTGAGCTCGCAGTGGAACGGAGACCCCCAACCAGGGAAATCGTTTCGTTTCGTTCGTGTCGTGCGTGCGGGCGGGGCGAAGCTGCGTGGGCGGGCGAGAGGAATGGACCCGACTTTGCTAGGGCGAAGTCGAAACAAATGCTTCTTCCCCGTCCGTCCGTCCGTCCCGCGGTGGCTCGCGGTGTCCCGCGGTGTCCCGTGGTGTCCCATGGTGTCCCGTGGTGTCCGCCGTTGCCAGGGCGAAATCAAGACAGATGATTATCCCCCGTCCGTCCGTTCGTCCAGCGGTGGCTCGCGGTGTCCCGCGGTGTCCCGTGGCGTCCGCCGTTGCTAGGGCGAGATCAAGACAAATGATTCTCCCCTGTCCGTCCGTCCGGCGGTGGCTTGCAATGTCCCGCGGTGTCCGCCGTTGCTAGGGCGAAATCAAGACAAATGATTCTCCCCTGTCCGTCCGTCCGTCGGTGGCTTGCGGTGTCCCGCGGTGTCCCGTGGTGTCCCGTTGAGTGAGATCGATAGTGAGATCGATACT
Organism: Prorocentrum cordatum; assembly: GCA_963575745.1. NCBI lineage: Eukaryota > Dinophyceae > Prorocentrales > Prorocentraceae > Prorocentrum > Prorocentrum cordatum. The sequence goes on from CAUYUJ010017893.1 coordinate 42,031, forward strand.
GAGATCGATGTGGGGCCCCGAGGCGTCCCGTGGTGTCCCAAAAAATGAGATCGATAGTGAGATCGACAGGTGTCCCGTGGTGTCCCATGGTGACCCGTTGAGTGAAATCGATAGTGAGATCGATAGTGAGATCGATACAGGGACCGATGTGGTGCCCCGAAGTATCCCAAAAAATGAGGTCGATAGTGAGATCGATCATGAGATCGACAGGTGTCCCGTGATGTCCCGTTGAGTGAGATCGATCATGAGATCGATGTGGTGTCCCGTGGTGGCCCGTGGTGTCCTATGATGTCCCGTGGAGTGAGATTGATAGTGAGTTCGATGGCGAGACCGATAGTGAGATCGAGAGGTGTCCCGCGGTGTCCCGTGGTGGACCGTTGAGTGAGATCGATAGTGAGATCGACAAGTGTCCCGTGGTGTCCCGTTGAGTGAGATCGATTGTGAGATCGATTGAGTCAGATGTTGGTTCCCCCCTCCCTCCCACAACTCCTTATCACCCGAAGGGTGGTCGTATAGGTATATGTATGTATCCCTCGCTCTCTATCTCTGTTTCCTTCTCTCTGCATCTCTCTCTCTCTCTCTCTCCGTCCTCTTTCCTATGCTGTCTCTCTTGCTTTCTCTCTCTCTCTATTCCTCTCTCCCTCTCCCTCCCGCGTGCAGTACTGAAAGAAATATGTGTTCACTTGTCTGCTTGCCTGCTCCTGTCTAAGATCATGCGGTGGACGCTATCGGGACGACGAGCAGCAAGAACGAGCAGTAGAACTGTGGGCACACGCCCAGTTAGCAGACCCAGAAGTGAACACCTGGACCTGCGCAGGGTAGCACAGCTGCACCTATACAAAACCACCGGCCCTGTCGGCGTGTGAAAGACGCATTTTCAGCTGGTCGCCGTCGTCGTCGCCGTGTCGTCTCCGTCGCCTCCTCGTCGTCTGCGTCCCCTGTCGTTTCCTCGTCGGCTCCGTCAATCGTCGTCTCCGTCGTCCCCCGTCTCCTTTCCCTGGGCCCTCCTCCTTAAGCGCGCCAGCCAAACCGACATGGAGCAACGTCGTAGCTGATTCGAAGGGAAGACCCCTTCCCTTTGATCCCCTGTCCGCGGTGGGGGTGGGTCCCAGGGGGGTCCCTGGGGGAGGTCCCACGGGTGGGGGTTCGCCTCCCGAATACGCACCCCCCCAGGTGGTTACAGGGCCCAGAACAGCTCCAAGACGCGGCAAGAGTGCCCCAAGAGGCCCCCAAGACGGTCCTTGAGGGCCCCGGACCGCCGAACTACTGGTCCAAGGCGCCAAAGTAGCGCCCAGATGGCTCGAGAGATGTTCAAGACGCTCTTAAGGAGCCTCCAAGAGCACTTCCATGAGGGCCCCGAGGGATAAAAATCATAGATGTCCTATACTTTTTGAAAGATTTTGGCGTTCTCGCCTTGTTGGCTTCCCGACACGCCAAGACAGCCCAAGAGGCCCCCATGATCGCCCAAGAGGCCTCCAAGAGGGCCCCGAAAACGACCCAAGAGGGCCCCAAGTCTGCCAAAGGGGCCTCCAAGACAGCCTAAGAGGCCCCCAAGACGACTCCAAGAGAAAGTCCAGAAGGGGGACCCGAACGGAGATTTCGAGCCCACGGCGTGAGAGGCTCCCAGATGCCCCCAAGAAGCCCCCCAAGAGGCCCCAAGATGCCCCCAAGAGTCCCCCAGGGAGCCCCAAGAGGCCCCCACGAGGCTCCCAAGAGGCCCACAAGAGCCTCCCGAGAGGCCAAGAACTACTCCCAAGAGGCCCCCGAGAGCGCTTGTCGTCTTCGTCGTCGTCGTCGTCGTCGCCGCCGCCGCCGTCGTCGTCGTCGTTGCCGCCGCCGTCGTCATCGTCGTCGTCGTTGTCGTCTTTGTCGTCGTCGTCGCTCAGAGTTGGCGGCACCGGCGGTAAGACCTCTCAAATCGACGGATACAAGGCGGGGGCTGGGGAGGGGGGGAGGGAGAAGAGGATGGGACATGGGGGAGTGCGACAAGCTAGGTGCGCTCGCGTCACATCTGACATCTTGCCGCTTCCGCCAGTCCCTTCCCTTTACGCAGATTTGGTTATCTATCCGCCGATGGGAGTCATAACGGACCTCGAACTCCCCACAAGACCCCAAAATGTTGTGCGCGATCTAATGAGGGAAGCCGTGTACATGGGAGGAAGAAGCAGCAAGATGCGCAGGACGCAGACGAGGAGGACAAGGAGGACGAGGAGAAACAGCAACAATGTAAACAGACGGAACGGAAGGAGGTGAAAAGAAGGGGGCGGCAACGATGAGACAACACTCGGATCAAGAAATGTGTCCCGCGCTGTGGCGAGAACGTCATTCTCAACGACGGGGGCAAAACGATGATCCTGAAATGACGAGTACGCTGCATCGGGAGCATCATTGGGAAGCCCTGAAGATGTTCTGGATGAAAGATACACATATGTAACGCACATGCTCGCACTCCGGCGCCACAGAAATATGCGGAGAGGGCAGGACATCTCCAGGACAGAGTCAGGGGAATACAGAGATCCGTCGGGAAAAGTGGGGCGGGTAAGATCGAAAAGAAACGGATGGCCAAGAAAAAATGGACTCACCGAGGACTCGAAAATCGGCCGAAGACTTCGGGGTATGGTCTGCGTTCGTCGTTGCCTTCCCTGGTAAGGCCCTGCCCCCAGATCTCCCTACCCGAAGTCTCTCGAGGAGCCTGCGTTCTGTCCTGGCCCTCGCGCTTTCGGGATTGGGCGTTTGTTTTGAGCTGACGAACGGAGACTCCCCACCAGGCAATCGGAAGAGGAGGAGGAGGAGGAGGAGGAGGAGGAGGAGGAGAAGGAGGAGTGGGAGGAGGAGGAGGAGGAGGGGCAAGAGGAGGAGGAGGAGGAGGAGGAGGAGGAGGAGGAGGAGGAGGAGGAGGAGAAGGAGGAGGAGGAGGAGGAGGAGGAGGAGGAGCGGGAGGAGGAGGAGGAGGAGGAGCAGGAGGAGGAGGAGGAGGAGGAGCAGGACCAGGAGAAGGAGGAGGAGGAGGGTGCGTGCGCGGGCCGGAGGAGCGCTCCCCCGCCATCCTGCCGAGGCGACGCCGAAGCAAACGAGAGACCCCGCGCCCCAGACCACGTTGGCGGCCTGGGGCCCGCGGCTGGCCCGCGGCGGTCCCGTGGTTTTCCCGCCGGTGCCCCAAATCCCTTATAAAATCGACCCCCCCGAAAGAACCGGACCCCCCCTCCTAATGCGACCTGTAATATTCCGGACCCCCCTCTTGGACGGGGCGCCTTCGTACACCGGACCCCCTAAGCTCCAACCCAATAGACCGGACGCTTTCAGACACCGGACGCCTGCCTGCACCGGACCCCCTAAGCCCCAATACAGCCTAAGAAAGCGCCCTAATAGACCAGACCCCCTCGGTTACAAAAAGGCGCCTTGAAAAACCGGCCCTGGGGGACGATTAATAAAGGATTTGGAGTGCCCCGTGGTTGTCACGTGGTTGTCCCACTGTTGTCCCGACGGTTGTCCCGACGGTTGCCCCGAAGACTTATCCGAGGGTTGTCCCGACACGGTGATGCCGATGGTTGTCCCGATCGTTGCCCCGATTACTGGCCTGATGGTTGTCCGTATGGTTGTCCCGATGATTGTACCTATGAGTTCTGCTAACAAAATGTAATCGGCGTCTTCGGCGCCTCGAGATCTGTGCCAAAATGCAAAATACATGCGCTGGTAGTCCCGAAGCTTGTCCCGACAGATGGAAACTATAATCGACAGATCAATCAGGGGATCAATCGATCGGTAGTGAGGTCAGTAGAGAGACTGATGGTGAGGCTGGTAGTGAAATTGATACATCGTGATATCGATTGACCGATCAGGAGGTCGATAGACAGATGGCCAGTTCAAAAGATAATGACATCGATAACAAGTGAGGTCGACCTACGCGCAGATGGATACATATATATATAGAGAGAGAGAGAGAGAAAGAAAACAAGAGAGGGGGAAAGAGAGAGAGAGAGAGAGCGAGAGGAAAAAAACAGAGGTCGATAGTGAGACTGGTAAAGGTTGAACGATGGACGGGGACGCTGCCCCGATGGTTGTCCCATCGTTGGTTCCCCCCCCACACACAGCGCCTCCTCATCGACGTCTGGCAGACCATCCGTTCCAACACTTGGCGGGCGCCAGGGCTGTGGGGCGAGGGGAACAAAGGAGGGCAGAGGGAGGGGAATGGGGGAGGCGGAGAGCGAACGGGGACGGGGAAGGGAGGGATATGGGCGGGGGGAGGGAGGGGAATGGGGGAGGAGGAGGAGGAGGAGGAGGAGGAGGAGGAGGAGGAGGAGGAGGAGGAGGAGGATGGAGGAGGAAGAGGAGGAGGAGGAGGAGGAGGAGGGAGGAGGAGGAGGAGGAGACAGGGCGGGGGAGGGGAGGAGGAGGAGGAGGAGGAGGAGGAGGGGAGGAGGAGGAGGAGAGAAGGAGGAGGAGGGCGGGGGAAGGGATGGGAATGGGGGATGAGGGGTGGCCTCACCCTCTGTCCCCCCTTCAGAGGGCAGAGGGCCTCACTCTGTGCTCCTGATCCTCCTGCTCCTCTTCGCTCCCTCCACTCCAATTCCCGCTGCTGCTCTTCGTCCTCGTCCTCGTCCTCCTTTATCCTCCTTCCCTGTTCCTCCTGCTCGACCTGCTGCTCATCCGCCACCTCCTCCTCCTCCTCCTCCTCCACTCCTCCTCCTCCTCCTCCTCCTCCTCCTCCTCCTCCTCCTCCCCCTCCCTCGCCGCCCCATTGGGAAGGGGGCGGGTGGGAGGGGTGGGCTGTCGGATCTGGCCCGAGCGCGCCCGGCTCCGCCCGCCCCCCGTCCCTGCCCTCTGCACGGATGGTGCTCCGCGGCAAGCAGGCCGCTGGACCGACCGACGCCTCCCTTCTCGAGGGGCCTCCTAGATGGGGTCCGAGTGGATGGGGTCGAAGGATCGCGACGCTTTGTCAGTGCATCGCCGATGTATCGGCGATGCATCGGCGATGCATCGGCGACGCATCGGCGACGTCGGCATGGAGAAAATCGGGCTCCGAAGCGAGCCGCATCGCCGATGCCTCGGCGCTGCGGCGCGATACCCCCAATCCCATCTGCTCGGACCCAATCGAGGAGGCCTGGACCGATGCGCGCCCCGCGGGAAGCCCGCCGCTGGACCGACCGACGCCTCTCTTCTCTCGGCGCGCGCCCCCGGCAAGACTCTTATGGGGCCGCGGAGCGGCCGCTGGCTCCCGCGGCGGCCCGGTGGCGCGCGGGGGCGGAGCCCTCGCGCGCGGTGTCCGGGGCCGCGGCGGCGTCGCCGGCGGGTGCGCCGGCGAGGGTTCGCCGGGCGGCTGCGCGCGGTGCGCAGTCCCTCCGCGAGGGGGCGGTGAGACAAACACTCGCGTGCAGAGCCCAGCTGGGTCGACGAAATCGTTGCGCACAGCGGCGCCCAGTCCGCAAGAACACTTCCAAACGAAACCCAGCGCTGGGACACCAACGCCTCCAGTGCTATCTTTGGTGTGGGGGCGTCACGCTCTCCATCGCAGAACCGTCGAAGCCCAGGACACCCAGGGCACCCTGGAGGCCAGCAGGGTGTTTCTTGGCGTGGGCCTCCACTGCATACGTCTCCCAGGCAATGCCAGGAGGGCGTCCACATCGCTCCTGGCGCCAGGATGGGCCTGGCCGGGCGCGGAGGGAGGAGCAGGAGGAGGAGGAGGAGGAGGAGGAGGAGGGGAAGGAGGAGGAGGAGGAGGAGGAGGAGGAGGAGGAGGAGGAGGAGGAGGAGGAGGTGGATATGAATAGATCTCGTCGCCCCCCCAACGTCGTCAGAAAGTCGACAGCTGGTGCGCGGCAGCCGCTCCGGCCCAGACCACTGGCCTTAGGTCGGGCATGTCCCACTCCAGTTTGATTTTGGCAGAAATCGAATCGTAGCCCAACAGAAAGCCACGAACAAACCACGACAAATCGTCACCAGACTATTTCCTTACTGTTCGGGAAGATTCTCCTGATAGAGGGGCACGCCCGACTTAACAACACTAGCCGCATAACATGCAAATATCATCACGCCCCGCGCGTGCTTTTGACCTCGCTGGTGATGACGGGCAGATGGTGGCCCCATGGGGGGGCGCGCCGCCCTCCTCAGGGATGACGGCTGGACAGGGCTCGATGATCTGACGACGTTGGGCTCTACGACGATCTTCGAGGAAGGGAAAAACCTCCTCCTCCTCCTCCTCCTCCTCCTCCTCCCCCTCCTCCTCCATCGGATGTTCGCACGGATTTCTTGCATCGGCCTGGGGCTGTCCCAATCCACCACTTCACGGTTTGACGACCGCGGATGCCACAACCGCCCGAGACGTCGTTGGTGGAGAGCGACCCAAGACCCAAGCCGTGCGGCCGCCCCGAATCCCGCTGTCTGGAGGCCCACAGTGCCTCTGGAGCCGTCCCTGGCGCACTTCTCGCGCCAGGCAGGGGGGACAGCGCCAATCCAAGTGATCCGCGCGGACATCAAAACATTTCTGCGAATGCCGTGCTTCTTTCTTCGAGATCTTCAAGAACATATCCACTGCTCCTCAAGGTGGCGCTACAGTGTTGCCCGCACGGGTGAACAGTCTCATCGGCACGCGCTCTTGTCACCATTGGAAACGCATACGAGGTTTCAGGGCTTGCGTATAAAATCCGCCACCGCACCACAGGCACTGATTAGAGTGTCCTCAGGTCTCTTTGAGTGCCCTGTCTTGGGCATCGCACGTGCTCTGCAGGGTGCCCCGAATCCCAAGGATTTCGAAGCGTCCTTGGGCGCCGTTTGGAATCGCCGCGTCACTTTCCCAGACGCCACATGGGCGCAGCTCAGGAAAAGTATCCATAACATGCTCTTGGATGGTCCGTGGGCCCCCGTCCTGGATACCTCTTGGGGCCCACGAGGAACAAATCCCACCAGCCCTTTGGGCGTGAGTGGTTTAGAGAGCCCGCTCTGTCCTCAACCCCCCTTCTTCCCCTTCGGGGAGGGGTTTACCCCTCCCCCTCCCCCCTCCCCCTGGGCCTGGAGAGGGCGGGCCGCGGGTCGTCAGGGGGGTCTTTTTCGACTCCTGGGAGGGCCAAAAAAACGACGACCCTCACGAGGATTCTGGCCCCGACGGGGGGGGGGAGTTAGGCCCCTCTGCTCTTCTTCGAAGCCAAACTCATTGATTTTACTACGGTTGTGGCCCCATTTTGGCCTCCTGAAGGGGGCCGCGCTCATCTTCCTTCATAGCAAAATCATTGATTGTACTAAGGTTTTGCGCTCATTTTGTCCTTTTCAGGGGGGCAGCTCTCATTTGCGCTTCTGAGGAGGTCGCACGAGGCCCCAAGATGGCCCCAAGAGGCCCCGAGGAGGCTCCCAAGAGGCCTCCAAGAGGCCCCCCAGAAGCCTCCAAGCGGTCCCAAGAGGCCCCCAAGGGGCCCCCAAGAGGCCCCCAAGAGGCCTCAAGAGGCCCCAAGAGGCCCCCAAGAGGCTCCCCAGAGGCCCGCAAGAGGCCCCCAAGAGGCCCCAAGAGGCTCCAAGAGGCCCCCAAGAGGCCCCACGAGGAGCCCGAACGACTCACACCAGGACGAGGGGCCCGAACGACTCACACCACGAAGAGCCCGAACGACTCACACCACAAGGAGGGGCCCGAACGACTCACACCAGGACGAGGCGCCCGAACGACTCACACCACGAGGAGCCCGAACGACTCACACCACGACGCGGGCCCCGAACGACTCACACCACGAGGAGCCCGAACGAGTCACACCAGGAGGAGGGGCCCGCAACGACTCACACCAGGATGAGGGGCCCGAACAACTCACACCACGAGAAGCCCGAACGACTCCCACCAGGACGAAGAGCCCGAACGACTCACACCACGAAGAGCCCGAACGACTCACACCAGGAAGAAGGGCCCGAACGACTCACACCAGGACGAGAAACCCCAAACGACTCAAACCACGAGGAGCGCTTTCTCTCCCTCCTCCTCCGCCTCGTCCTTCTCCCGCTCCCACCACAAGGAGGATGTACACGGAGGCGGGAGGAAGGAGGAACAGGGGAGATATGCGGGGGCAGGCGGAAACACGCCTGAAGAACACGACTGTCGGCATGCTTCGCAAGAGTTGCTGTTTTGAGATGGGCTGGTGGGGATACGCGAAGCGTAAAGAATTGCCCAACTATCTCCATGTGTCGAGTATGTGAGTAACGTGTATATATAATTTTAGCAGATTCGCCTTTTCTGTCCTGAGATCGCCCAAGACGGCCCAGTGTGCTCCGAAGATCGCCCAGAGACGGCCCGAGAGCCCCCGGAGACTCCTATGGGCGCGACAGGGTGCCCCCGAGACGACCCACGGAGGGGGATCCAAAAGGCCGCCTGCCAGGGCTGGACCTAAACATTGTTTTTCGTTTTGTCGATGGTTTTGCTCTCCTTGCTGTCCTGTACCTCCCTGCCAGAACGAAACACAAAACACCGCCGACGTCCGGGAAAACAGCGTTCAGGTCCAGCCCTGTCGCCCGCAAGTCCCCCTGATAGATCCTGACAGATCTCCGACGGACCTCTGGTCCACGACCAGGCGCTGTGATGGAATGAGCCGCGTGAGCGTTTTCTTGTTCGGCGTTTCGACATTGGGCGGAAGGGGGGCTGGACGGGGGGGGCTGGCTCCAGACCTCTGCTTAGTGCGGTTGTTTGCAGCAGTGCGTCCATGATGGGGGAGGCTCCGCGTGCTCAAAACAGGCGCAAAAAACAGCCAAGATCTACTCCAGGGAGGGGGGGGGGAGGGGGGGGGCGAGGGCCCGCGCCGATCGGCAAAACAACGAATTCGTCGGCCCACCTGCGGGGCCAACAGGCTGCGAAGATTAGGCTTGCAGCTCCCTGTGCCAGTTGCAGTTTCCACTTTCCACTGTTACAGTCCTGCTTTCTGCTTCCTTACGGTTAATTGTTGCTGAGCGCGCGAAGGGGGAGCCGAAAAGCGTCCTGGCTAGCGTCCCCGAGTCGAGTTGTCTGCATTCCCTGGGGGTCGTGGCACACGTAAAAATACATTGTATTCGAGTCCCCGAAGCCATAAGCCTTAGTAGATACGCCAGATTCGCGTCCCCGAGGCTATATAAACCTTCTAAATATTTACCGTAGCACCACGCAGTTGCGGATAAGAGTGACGGGGAGGCGGGGACGTGTGCAGTCTGCGAGGCTCTTAAGAAGCCCGCCGCAAACGCAAAATTTTCGAGCTACACAACGAGGCCGCCGCAAAAACACCGATTTATTGTGAAAGCAATGTGGGTGGGTCGCGGGGTGGGTCGCGGGCCAGGTCGCGGGTGGGTCGCGGGTGGGCCGCGAGCGGGTCGCGAGGTGGGTCGCGGGTGGGTCGCGGGCCGGGTCGCGGGGGGGGAGACGACAACAACAACAACAATCATTTTAAGACAATTCGCCCTTATCTGCTCGAGTGTCCAATAACGAATATTTCCCAAACCCTCGATACCCGCCCTCTTCATCTTCGATCGAAACCCTTTCATGGGGGGAATACCTTTCTTCCCTGCAGGCCGGGCCCCGGCAAGCGGCGGTGCGGCCGCGGACCGTCGGCCTGGCCAGCAGCAGCGCTGATCGGCTGGGCGGCCGCGGACCGTCGACCCGACCCCAAGAGGGACGGACAGGGGACCGACCACGACGACGACGACGTCGACGACGACGGCGACGACGAGCGAAAGCGAGAGCGAGAGAGAACGACAGCACGGCCACGAAGGACACGAAGTAGGCCACGAAGGGCGACAGCGGGGACACGAAGGGAATGCGTATGGGGCCACGAAGAGCGCGAACGAGCGGGGGCCACGAAGGGCAGATAATGCGGGGCCACAGAAGGCAACGATGGGGCCACTGAGGGTAGTAACTGGGCCACGTAGGGCAATGAGGGGGTTATAAACGGCGACAGCGGGGCCACGAAGGGCATGCACATGGGGCCACAACGGGCGCGACTCCTGGGTGCCTGGGTGTCGGGAGCGCGGCGCTTCAGCAAATTGCAAGAAATTCCAACGCGAGGACGCTATTCCTCTGTAAATTGCAAGCAAATCTCTTGCGAAAGCGCGACTCCAGAGCGCCGGGAGAGCGACTCCTGAATAAGTTGTAAGGAAGTCCCAAGCGAGAGCGCGATTCCGGAATAACATGCGAAGAAGTCTCGGGCGGGAGCGGGGGTCCTGGCTAAATTGTGAGGAAGTCTCAAGCGGGAACCGTTGCTGTTGTAACCCGGGGGCCAAGGGCCCAGTTTGGGCATGAAGACTGTCCCTGTCAATAAACAAAGTGCAAACGTCGAGGGGCACACTTTGATGGAGCAAAAACAGTATCCACCGGTGGGGGGATCAACAACAATTAATCTGCGGGAGTGAAAGTTCAACAACAACAAACAACACCACCACCACCAACAACAACCATAACAACAACACCACCAACAACAACAATCAACAACAACAATAATTCAAGACTGTTCGCCCCTATCTGCTCGAGTGTCCAATAACGAATATTTCCCAAACCCTCGATACCCGCCCTTTTCATCTTCGATCGAACCCATTTAATGGGGGGTATACCTTTCTTCCCTGCAGGCCGGGCCCCGGCAAGCGGCGGTGCGGCCGCGGACCGTCGGCCTGGCCAGCGGCAGCGCAGATCGGCTGGGCGGCCGCCGACCGTCGACCCGACCCCAAGAGGGACGAACAGGGGACCGACCACGACGACGACGACGACGACGACGACGACGTCGACGACGACGACGACGACGACGACGACGACGGCGACGACGCGAGAGCGAGAGAGAACGACAGCGGGGCCACGAAGGACATGAAGTAGGCCACGAAGGGCGACAGCGGGGACACGAAGGGAATGCGTATGGGGCCACGAAGAGCTCTAACGAGCGGGGGCCACGAAGGGCAGCTAGTGCGGGGCCACAGAAGGCAACTGGGCCACGTAGGACAGTGAAGGGGCCACAAATGGCGACAGCTGGGCCACAGGGCATGCACATGGGGCCACAACGGGCGCGACTCCTGGGAGCTTGGGTGTCGGGAGCGCGGCGCTTAAGCAAATTGCAAGAAATTCCAATGCAAGGGCGCTATTCTTCTGTAAATTGCAAGCAAGTCTCCAGCGAGAGCGCGACTCCAGAGCGCCGGGAGAGCGACTCCTGAATAAATTGTAAGGAAGTCCCAAGCGAGAGCGCGATCCCTGAATAACATGCGAGGAAGTCTGGGGCGGGAGCGGGGGTCCTGGCTAAATTGTGAGGAAGTCTGAAGCGGAAGTAACCCGGGGGCCACGGGCCCAGTTTGAGCATCAAGACTGTCCGTGTGAAAAAACAGGGTGCGAGCGTCGAGGGGCACACTTTCATTGATAAAAAACAGTATGCACCGGTGGGGGTGATCAACAATAATTATTCTTCAGAAATGAGAATTCAACCACAACAACAACACCACCAACAACACCAACACCAACACCAACACCAACACCAACAACACCAACAACAACAACACCACCACTACCAACAACAACAACAACAGCAACAACAACAACAACAACGCAACAAGTAGAATCCTCACCACGGATCCGCACTTAAGTCACGCACCCAGGGACAATTAATGACCGTTCGGCCCCCTCACTCAGACAATATTCGCGCCCCCGAATCCAACATCTATTGGACATTGCACCATGTTCCCGTCCCCGAAGCCATACGCCTTCAAACATTACACAATATTCACACCCACGACGCCATGAACCTTCGCAAATGAATCGTGCTTGCGTCCCCGAGGCTACAAACCCTCGCAAGTTACACCATATTCGCGTCCGCGAAGCCATAGACATTCGTAGATTACATAGTGCTTGCGTCCCCGAGACCACAAACCCCATCAAAGTACACAAGATTCGCGTCCTCAAGGCCATAAACCAGTGTAACTTACATCCTAGTTTCGCCCCCAAGGCCATACACCATCGCAAATTACACCGTATTTGCGTCCCCGAGGCCACAGACCCTTGTAATTCACACAGTGTTCGCGTCCCCGAAGTTTAGGTTCGGCAACAGCCACTACAAGCGGTCCACCGCCATATCGGGCGAAGAAAATCAAACTCAAACAAACACTTCAAAACATCTCTAAAGCAAATTAAGCCAAAACCTACGGAAATCTCAAACTCTAAAACAACTTCAAAAACTATAAACCACAATCAGCGAACATCTCAAACTCCAAAAACAAAACTTCAAATACTATCTAAGCCAAAGCATGCGGAAATCCCAAACTCTAAGATAACTTCAACAAATCACTAAAACAAAACCTGCGAAAATCCCAAACTCTCAAAAAAAACTCCCAACAGAACTCTAGACCGAAACCTGGGGAAATCTCAAACCTAAAAAAACGTAACACCGGAACTCTAAAACAACTCTATAAAAAAAAATCCAAACACAACGATACGAAAACAACTCTAAATGCTCAACACCTCCAAACCAACTATAAACAACTCCTTGGAAATGTGCAAACGCCTAACAACTCCTTAGCACAACTCTTGAAGCAATCTAAACAAATAACTTTAACACAACATTTAACACACTCGAAACAAATTTCAGACCGCCTGGCGAAGTCAAAAACAGCGTATACCAAACTATGATTTTCGCAGGTGCTGGTTTTGAGTTGTTTGGAAGTTTCTGTAGAGTTTGAGATGTTCGCAAGTTTTGGCTGAGAGATTATTCAAAGTTTTTCAGGTTGAGATGTTCGCAAGTTTTCACTTCGAGTTTTTTTGAAGTTTTTTAGAGTTTGAGATATCAGCAGGTTTTGGCTTAGAGATTGTTTGAAGTTTTTCGGGAGGTGGAGTCTCCTGCTGAAGACGTTCCTAAGATTTGGGCTGGTTTTCTCAATGGACCTCCTGTAGTATAACTGCCGAACCTAACCCGCAGCTATAAACCGTTGCGAATTACACAATATTCGCGCCACCGAAGCAATACACCATTGTAAATTAATATTGACCCTCGCGTGAAGTCCCGACATTGCTTCACGTCAGCGTCCAAACATCCCAACACAACTCTGGCAAGTCCCATTCTAAGAGAGGGGAGCCGGCTGCATGGGGGCGAAGCCCTTACGGATAAAAAACGACCACCATTCATGACGCAAACAGAATCGAGCAACTAAAAGTTACGCAACAAAAATCAAGTGACCGCAGCCTATGGCGTGCAGCCGTGCAAACCACTGGCGCCTGACCTGCATGAAACGCCGCCCTCACTCGAGGGACCTGCTGCCCTAAAGAAACCTACCGGAACCTTTCTGCGGGCAACCATTGTCAATAATGGTCCCTGCCCAGAGTCAGGCGCAGACAGAGATAATGCTGTCCAGCGCCTGGACGGGCGGACACCCCTGCGCAACACACTCGGAACCCAGAAGCGGCCGCGGCCCCAACGACATGTCTTTCGCCCCAAGCCGCTCTGCGACACTCCGACGGCCTCTGGGGCCCCGACACGTCAGTTCGACTGATGACGTGGGAATGCGCTTGAAGTATACAGCCAAAGTTGTGATCAAAAAAACCATCCTTTAAGACATCTGGACCAGCTCCCCGAAATTTCTTAAAACATTCCCGGGCCAATTCCTGCTGTGAACACTGGAAGGGCCAAACGAGCTCAAGAGACTGGGCCATCTTTCTGGCAAGTCGGTCAAGGAAAGCCGGCCCAGCTTTTCGGGAGGAGGTTTATTAATCAGATGCTCGCCTGTACTAGGATCTGGGTTTTCCCCCCCAAAGCTGCATTCTTGCAAGCGAACGGCGTGCAATCCAACCTCCGCGTTGGCATTGTGACTCACAGCGGAGGAACTCATGTGTACCCTGATTGATCCACTGCGAATTCGATTGAATACCGTTGGCGGCCGATTCACATTGCCGTTGTCAATACTGGATGAACACCCTGGCAGCGTGCGTCGGTTGCTCAATATGAACTTGATTCGTCTGAGGATGTGTAGCAAGGAGGACGGGGTAGCTGGGGCCACAATGAGGAATAGGATTGTGGATACCATGACAATGTACACCCTAACAATCCTACCATTGAGTTAAACATGTGTTTAAAATATGTTTAAACTGACCTAAACATGTTTGAAACATGCTGTTTACATGCTTAAGACATGTGTTTTAGCATTTTAATGCATCTGGAACTTATGTTGCAACACGCTTCCTCTCCAATGATAGTCGTCCACAAGAGCAGGAGAACGATGCCACGCTTTGGTATGCGATGCCGTGCAGTGGAAGACCTGGGCTGTCAACACGCGACCGCCCTGCATGGCCTTCCCGGTCTCGGGCGGCGAACCTGTCGTTCGGGGCCCAGCCGGCGCAGCCCACTTTCGAGGCAACCGTGGCCCACTCGGTGGGAATCAACAACTTAAAACCAAAGCTCCGCAGCCAAAATCGGGGCAAGAGGTTCAGCGCAGACGGGGCTCAGCCAACACGCCACAGTCTAGCGGAGCCGGACTTGGAAGCTGTCCGAGTCCCCAGAGGTGGCCTTACATATTGGCTGATCTGGGATCCGGAAACACACAAGACACCTGCTGTACATTTTTCCTGAATTGGCTGACCCGGGGATGCGCTGAGCCTGGTCAATCCACGCCCGAAAAAAATGAGGAGGGCCGCGCGGCAGCAGCGAGCCAGAAGAGAAAGAGCTCGGAAAACGTGACGACCCTGCACGGATCACCGGCCTTGAGGCGATCAGTGTCTCTCCCCCGCCCGCTGCATCAGACGCGGTCGTCCGGCGGGGGCCCGCAGGGCGCCTGCGGCCGCGCTCCTGGGGTGGGTGCGCCGGGAGGAAAACAAGGCGCGGCCGCGGACGGCCGCAGGGCGAGGAGGAGGAGGAGGAGGAGGAGGAGGAGGAGGAGAAGGAGGAGGAGGAGGAGGAGCCAATTCATGTCTGGCTCTGGGTGGGAGGAGGAGGAGGAGGAGGAGGAGGAGGAGGAGGAGGAGGAGGAGGAGGAGGAGGAGGAGGAGGAGGAATGAATGAAAGACCACCTGCGATCCATGACCTGTTCCATGACTCATACGTGCTGGATCTGTGAAGCTCGAACTGTAAGGAGAGCCTGTCTTGCAGCCTCGCTGGGGGACGCCTCTGGCTGACGGCGGGACCCCACAAAAAGGAAAAACCACGGGGCCCGCCTGCAGAACCGTCCCTTTTCACGCGCTGCACTGAAGGGGGGTCGAAATGCCTCCTCAGCTGCAGAGAGGGAGTGTGGGGCGCCAGAGCCATTTCCTGCAGCAGGGGGCCCCAAACGGCATCCCCTACGACAGGGCACAACTCAAAGCGACGCCTACCCCCTCCCTCAAATCCTAAAGAGAACGCCTGCCTATGACGTGGTGCTGCCAGCTGCCAGCTGGCGAGACAAAAACATTACTTTTCTGAGGGGGGCGGCGGGGGGATGATAACGCGAGATGCATGGGAATATGCCGAAACGGTGGCAGTGGCAAAGTCAGCGTGCATGTGGCCAACTCTGATAGAACGAGACTGTAACTGCGCAAAGTGATCGAGCTGGACTGGGGTGCCCGAGATAAACATCTGAAACATTGTCGCCAGATCGATACTCGAGGATGGGTCTGTTGACGCGAACGTGCAGACCGAGGAGACTATCCTAGGATACTTGACCTTGCCTAAAAATTCGAAGCGCCCTCTCGGAACCGTTTCTGCTGACCAGAAAAGCTGGGGCCTTCACCGCGGGCTGGGGGGTCAGAAGTCCTCGTCGTCCTCCTTTCCCTCCTCTGCCTCTTGGTGTGCTTGGCTATCTGGGCCGGCGAGTAGCCCATCTGGCGGAGCAGCTTCTCCGCGCCCCGCTCCAGGGCGCCCTTGGGCGGCGAGCCTGCCTTCTTGAGACCGCCCTGGTTGCTGATCGTAAGGCCGATCGCCGCGTCGACCGTGTAGAGTGTCTCGCCGTTGTGCTCCGTAGATGTGGCCTGGAGGTATGGTGGCATCATCAGCTGCAGCTTGCAATGGGTTGGTTTGGCGCCGTCGTACCAGCAGTCCTTGATGCGACAGTATCTGACTTGGTCCTGGAGTGTCTTGATGCAGTCCTCGCGAGGGTTCCCTTGCATGAGGCTGTTCCAGTGGAGCTTGAGCGTGGGGGCGACCTTCTCGTTGGCTGGAGGCAGCGACGCCAGGTGCTGCGGCAGGGCAAGGAAGATGTGCGGCCACGGCGGGCCGAAGGTGTGACTTCTCCCTGCTACCTCGCAAGCCTCCGAATAAG
This sequence comes from Prorocentrum cordatum, assembly GCA_963575745.1. Lineage (NCBI taxonomy): Eukaryota > Dinophyceae > Prorocentrales > Prorocentraceae > Prorocentrum > Prorocentrum cordatum. The sequence continues at coordinate 58,210 of CAUYUJ010017893.1, forward strand.
CCTTGCCAGTGCTCTTCATGATGTCCACAAGGCGCACTGCGACGTGGGCGATCCAGCAGTGAAAGCAGGCGCCTGTCAGATCGGCCAGCTCCCTGAAATTCGTCGAAGACAAGCGCGCGAGGATGGCCCGCCAGCGCCTGGGTTTCGGTCTTGAGGGTCTCTAGCTTGGCTTTCTTGCCCTTGCTGTCGTTGCCCGAGGTCGAGCCCGCGGCCTTGCGTTTGGGCCCGTCCAAGATCCACGCTGGTGCGTCGGTCATCGCGACGTCCGACATCAGCGCGAGGTGGTTGCACCCGTGGTAGTGCCTCAAAATGGCCGCGAATATGAGCCGAGAGCTGATCATTCTGAAATATTTGAGCCTCACATAAAAGGGCACGTGCTGACCTCCGCCTGCTAGACCCCTCTGAACGTGGAGCTTCGATGTGCCGAGCATGCGCCTGTGTGGAAAGAACCGCGGAGATGGTGATCGGCCGAGTTGCGGGACTCAAAGACCGCCTCACATCTGAAGCACTGGTTGGTCATGACTGCCTTTTTTCCCAAGAGTGCCTTCATCCCATGGCGGTTGCGAAGGTACACGAGCAGCTGCCTCATGGCAGCGAAGCTCCGATCGCAACCCAAGACAGGACAGGCGTAAGAGCCCTCGTGGCCCCTCTTGGCCCCCATGGTCGGTACCGTATCGGCCTCGGAAAAACCTGGTGGAGGCATCCGCGCGCTGCGCCATCGAGCTCTCATGCACTTGGCGCCGAACCTGATGAACCAACCGGCGAGATCGGGGTCCTGGAAGAGGCTGAAGGGGGAGGAGCCGAAGTCCTGGGACAAGCGGCCTCAGTTAGCTGTTGGCCATCCCCTACGATGTCAAACTGGTAGAGTTTCTCGGCCCCAATGGTTCCCAGCAGCCCCCCCCCCCCCCACTCCGAAATGTACTCCTCTGGGTCAGTAACCCTACGCTGGCACCGCCGAGTTCGACGAGAACGTAATTCGAGTTCCAGGGGCCCGATAGGCTTAACGATCTGGACATGCCCTAAAGGCACCTCAAGGGAAAATAATCCGAAGTAGGTTTTAGATAAGAATAAAGTAACTCTAGCTGGGATGCTGCAAGTAGCGTGTAGATAACGATTAAGTAACAAGTATTTGCGCCATCGAACACGGAGTAAGCCTACGGATGACAGTATGGCGCGCAACTTCGCGGGGCTCGAAGACCCCTGGATCGCGTCCTGCAGTTCGATGGCCTTGCCCCGCAAAGCTGATGCATTCGAGGCGTTCAGCGCCGCTACGGCAAGATAAAACTAGGAGGAGGAGGGCGGGGGGAGGAGGGGAGGGGGAGGGGCGAGACGGACGGAAGGAGGAGGGGAGACGAGAGGAGGGGGAGGAAGAGGGGGGGAGAGGTGGAGGGGAGGGGGGGGGGGAGGGGGGGGGGAAGGGGGAGAGGGGGGGTCGGCAACGGCGGAATGGCCGACGGGAAATGGGGAGGGAGGGCGGGGGGAACGGGGCAAGGAGCGGCGAACGAGCGGGGAGAGGCCAGACGAAAGATCGATGAGACATCAGACGTGAGATCGTTCGCGCACTACCTCAATATAGGTATCCAGGCGGCGGCGCCGCGGTCCAGAAGAACGCTCCGAGGGGTGTCCAGCCCCACCGATCATGTTGTTATCACGTCCACCCCATCCTCAGTCATCGAGCTCTTCGCCGAGCCCTCCCCCCCCCTCCTCCCCCCTCCTCCCCCCCCTCCTCCCCTCCCCCTCCCCCCTCCGTCCCCTTCTTCCGCCCTCCCCCTCCTCCTCCCCCCGTCCCAACCGTCCCGCCCCCTCCCGTGCATACGCCGCCCCCCCCCGCTTGCGCCATGAGAGATGGCTCGCACCCCTCGGAGGAGAGCAAAAACAAACGGCGAGCTGGCCAGGCGCCGCCTCGAGGCGAGGCGGAGGAGGGGCAGGAGAGCGCGACGAGGAGGAGAACGGGGCGGACGAAGAGGAGGGAGACGATCGCGGCGGGGGGAGCCGTGGAGGGGAGTCGGGGGCAAGACGCGGGGGGAGGCAGCCAACGATGCGCCGACGGGGGGGGGCCGTCGGCGAACTCGACGCCCGCCGTCGAGCGGCAACCGCCATCCAGGCCAGATCATCTCTGAGGCCCAACCTTACTGAAACGCATCCTCAGACTTCCGTGGAAATCAATTCCTAAACCTCCCCCTGCTCCTCCTCCTGCTCCTCCTCCTCCTCCTCCCTCCTCCTATTCCTCCTCATCCGTCCTCCCCCCCTCCTCTCCATCATCTCCCCCCTCGTCCTCCCCCTCCTCCTCCTCATCCTCCGATCTAGCCCTGGGCCCTGGGCGCAGGCCCCTGGCCAAGCGGCAGGCGCCCTACCTACGCGCGATTGGCCGCGACAACGCGCAGGGCGTTGGCCAAGGTCGCGCGCATGTCCTTGGAGTTGCCGCCGTGCGTGCGGAAGGCGCGGGGCTCGTCGACGACGGCCTGGCGCATGCGCTCGGGGTGGCCCGAGTTCACGTCCACCTGCATGCACACAAGGTTCTCCGTGACTGCAGTGCGGGCCCTGAATACACACTTGGTCGCCTCATCGACGAGTGGGATCTTAGGGTCCTGGCTCATGAACGAGGCCGCCGTCTTGTAGTCATTGATCGCTGCGTCCGTGGCCTCAAGCTGATGGGGCAACGCTTTGAACGACGTGGTCTGCGTCTTCGCTTTCATGTGGGCAATGATAGCCTTGATGTCGGCATTCGGCAACAGACCAATTGACCATGGGTTCCCGTCCGTCGCCCCGTGCATCGTCTTCTTGAGCTCCACCACGGCCTTTGTGAGCAAGTCCTCGCACCGCAGGAGCTTCACGCGGCCGCCCTTGTCGATCAAGGCATCGGCATCCGAGGCCCACTTCAGCACGGTCGCCTTGAAGGCATCGGGCAGTCCAGGAGGCGTCGCGGAAGCATCCGAGAAGTGCGAGTGCACCTTCGCCGTCAGCGAACCGAGCCCTTGCGCGTGCTCTGCCCAGCCAATCTTTGTCGAGAAGTCATCCTGTCTGCAGAAGGCCTGCACGTTTGCCAACATGTCGCGCAACTCGAAGCTGGTCTTGAAGATCTCGACGGTAGTCGTAGTGACGGGATCCTTGATCCCAACAACCTTGTGGAACTGCGTCAAGCACTTCAGGATGTCACTCTCGCGGTCGGAGTCGCTGTTGGTGGCCAACTCAACGACTAGGCCTTCCACCGTTCCCTCGATGAAAGGCCAATCCTTGTTGCCAGCCTTCTTCAGCGGGCCCGCGCGGTAGTTCTGGCACACCTTCAGCAGAGCCTGAATATGCTCGAAGCAGTCGGTCGTGAAGCCACTGGAGCGCGCGTCCTCGGGATCGTCCGAGTCGAACAAGGCCTTGCACGTTGTCATGAGAGACGACTGGCTGCTCTGGGACTCCATCACGCCCAAGAAGTTCGCCACGTGGGTGCTCGCCGTGCTGATGTCCGTGTCCAATGCGAACGTGAGGGGCGCCTCCTGCGCCAAGGCTGACACGGCCTTGACCCTCTCTGGCGCCAGCGCCGCCGCGCTCGCTTCCGACTGCAAGCCGAGGCACACGCAACAGATGATACCCTTCAGCTTCGACTCGAACCCGTCGGTGAGGCCATGCGGGAAGCCGATCTTCCAAGTCACGCTCTTCGTGCACAACTCGCGCAGCTGGCTGACGTCGATCTTCGCCTGGTCGGACTCGCCCTCGGGGACGCAGAACTCACGACGAAGGAGGAGGAGGAATAGGAGGAGGAGGAGGAGGGGGGGGAAGAGGAAGAGGAGGAGGGGGGGAGGAGGGACGAGGGAGGAGGGGGCAGGAGGATGGAGGAGGGAAAGGGGTTGGGGGGAAGACGGGGGGGGGGGGAAGGGGAGGAATGGAGGAGGGGGTGGGGGGGGGGGGGGGGGGTGGTGGGAGGGGGGGGGGGGGGGGGGGGGGGGGAGTGAGGGGAGAGGGGCGAGGAGGAAGGAGGAGGACAGGAGGACTCAGAGGGCGGAGGAGGGTGCGGAGGAGGACGAGGTTCACATCCACGGCCTCGGCCGTCTCGAGGTCGCTCAGGGCGCTGCGGAAGGCCCCCAAATTCTCGCGCATGAAGGGCATCTTGTCCAGGAGCGCCTCAAAGGTGGAGTACCAGAAGGCGGTCCTCTTCGTGATCGCCGCCACGAGGTGCAACGCTGATGTGCCTGAGGACGTCGTCGCCCTTGAGAAGCGCTTGACCGCGTCGAATGCGTCATCGGCCAGGTGAAGGCAATGTTCGTCGCTCATCGCGGTGTTCCAAAAGAGCTTGATATCCTTGATGTCCGTGATAATCCCAGCGGGGTCGGCCCCAACATCAAGCAAGTCGATGCCCTTGAACTCGTCGCCCAGTGCGTCGATGATCCTGCGCACGTACGCGGCCTGCGCCTGCCCCTTGCCAATCGCAGGACAGAGCGACTTCTTCAAGACTGCATCGGTGAATGCACTCGCGCGCTCGTCTTCGTCAGTGACCGCTGCAACTAAGACGGGGTCCGTCGGGTCGAACTCGGGCACGGGGTCCGAAAAAGGCGTCATGACACGGATGAAGAAGGACACGTTGGACCGAGGGTCGAAGCTTGCCAACCTCGCCGTCACCAAGGCGAACCTCGTGCCGCTTGGGATCACGGCACGTGCATCAACCATGGTCTTCACGTACTTCTGAATCTGCACCCAGTCGTACCCGACGATGTTGGCGGGCTGCAGCTTCTTGGCGGTGGCGACCTCGTCGGAGAAGGTGGTCAAGATGGCCCCGTCGGCCTGGCCCGAGGGCGACGAGTGGAGACGGCCGATCTTCTTGGTCAAGGCGGCGATGGTCCTCCCGTCCACCGCGTCGGCCATGACGTCACCCAAAGGGATTTTCTTCTTCCACTTGGCGAGGAGATCTTGTCCCGTGGTGCCGTCGTCCTGGTCCTCGAACGCGGTCGTGGCGGCCACGCTGGCGGCGCGCGGGCCCCCCGGGCCGAAGGACTCCGAAGGGGCCCCCGACGCGTTGGCATCCGACCCCGACCTCGTCTTGTTCCTGATGCGGCGCCTGCCCGAAGAGACTGGGCTGAAGGCAGCGTCCCCGAGCATGCGAGGCCTCTTGCTAGGAGATAGGAACGACTCGGGCTTCTGCTGCGGAGGAGCGGCGGTGGCGGAGGACAAAAAGGCTGCCAAGGTCGGCAACGCGTCGCTGGACGCCTTGCTCAGAAGCGACTGAAGACCATGTTGCTGAAATGCAGCTGCGGAGCATTGAGCAAGCATGTCCGCGCCCTGGGCGGCGAAGAGCTGGTTGTCTGCGCACAGCACTCTCCCCTGCATTTTCCACTCGCGGATGACCTGAAGCTCGGCGGTCCGCGGCAACGACTGGTCGTCCTGACCGTCGCCCTTGAAGACGTGCAGCTGCTCCTCGCCCTTCCCAGACTCGTGCGGCATCGACGCCGCGGCGGTCTGCTCGCTGATCTTCCTGGGGATGCGCTCCACTTGCAGCTTCGACCTCACGTCGGACGCTGGGGTGACCACGACGGGGCGCTTGACGACCAAGCGGGTGGTAGTGTTCTCGTGAACGTCGCTCGGCGTGAAGCCCTGTCTGCCAGAGCTCACTGTCTTGTCACACTCGGGCAAGCGCTCGTCCAAGTTCTCGTCACTCTCAGCGGCGTCTACCGTGTCGCGGAACGACTGGCCAGGGGCGACGGCGATGACGCTCTTGTAGCACGACTTGCAAGCCTCGCCGCAAGCGACAGTGGCGCCACCTGTGCCTGCCTCACGGTAGAGGGCCCACTCGGTCGTAGCCTGAGGGGGGCCCAAGTCAGAAATCACACGCACCTGGCGGCCACCCTACACGACCCCTGTAACAAGTTTTGCTGTGACCCATGGGCGCCCACACTGAGCAGAACGTCGGGAAAGACCACGGCGGGCCCCATTGGGAAAGACTGTCGGGTTCGGGCATCCCCCTCCAAGCGGGACCCTCGTCGCCCTCGCCCTGGCCGCCCTCGGTCACCCCCTCCTCCGTTGCCTCCGCCTGCCGCCCTCCCTCATCGCCCCCCTCCCCATCCCCCTGCCGCCCTCCCCCATCGACCCCCCCCCCCCCCCCCCCAGAAGCCAAAGGAGAACACGCAACAAACACACAAGTTCATGCCCATTGCACTGGTGTCTGGTGGCAGCGGTAGCAGGTCGTGGCGTCCGCGTTCGAGAGGCCCGCCATCTTGGCCGCCTCCTGGGCAGACGCAATCTGGAACTTCGTGCGCCTCTGGCGCTTCGGCGCTGCCTTCGGCGCTGGTGCTGCGACGATGGTGGGCCCCTTCTCCGATGGCGAGGGGGTGGATGCAGCAGCGGCCCTCTGCTGCGGAGTCAGACACCTCTTCTTCTTGTCGCCAGCCATTGCCGACGTAGGTCACAAAGGGCGGTAGTTGACTTGAACAGGGTCTGATAACCTCGCGTGCCAGCGCAGGAAGCGAAAGCATCGATCCATAAGATCAACAGGCGACTGGCACAGATACTTCACAAAGTGAAGGCGCCCTCATGGCATGACGATACCAAAGGACCTCGCCGCGAACCAAAGAGCCTCCCAAGACAGACCCCGAAATCGCCAAATGGGCACACCCCCTACGCAGATCGCAGAGCTGGGGGCTGGAGGCGGAAGCAAGGGGAGGCAAGTCGCCTGTCGGAGGGTGAACGGGGGGGGGGGGGTCGCACGGGTTGCTTTCGCAATTGCGCGCAGACGGACAGCGGGCATCAGAGGCCCAAGGGTTCCCACATAAACCCCATGCGCGCCAAGCGGGCCACAATGCGGCCCCAGGACAGACCGCGACCCCCCCCCCCATTCCCCTGGCCAGTCCCACACACACCTCACACGGATCGTGGAGTCTGGACGTGCAGGGCCGAAGGCCTATGGAAGGGGGGTTGAGGGGGGGACTCCCCAGCGATCGACTCACTCGCCCCCCCCCCCCCCCCCCCCCCCAAGACCGCTGCCCAAGTGGGTTGCGAGCCCCCCCGAGATGCCCCCTCAGGCCCCAAGATGCCCCTAAGCAGCCTAAGATGCCGAAGGCCCCAAGATGCCCCCAAGCAGCCAGCCAACCAACAGACCAGCCAACATCTGGCCGTGCTACGCGAAGCGTAAATTAAATTGTAGCGCAGGTGCACGATGTTGAGAAGGCAGGAGCCGCCAACTTCATCGCGGACATCCACAGAATGCCCGAGGGCACGCGGCATGGCTCCCTCAGGGCGCGCACCATGCCGCGTGCCGCGCGCCCTCGGGCATGACATGGCCTCCAGTACTCCGAGACTCTGAGATGATGGCAAAGCCCTGTGGAAACAAGTAAAAAAGCGAAGACCCTGGCCAGGAACCCCGAGGCCCTGGCCGAGGATTGCACAGCCGCGGCGACGAGGGCTCCTGGAAGGTCGGCGGTAAGGCAAGGCAGAAGCCAAGGGCCAAGTGCCCAGCGATGCCCTTGAGGCCCCAAACCTAAGGCCTACGGCCCCAAGACGCCCCTAATACGTACCTGAGCCCAAAGACGCCGAAGGCTCCAATATGCCTTTGGCGCCAGGAAAACCCAAGACGGCCAGCCAACCAACCAACCAACCAACCAGATGTTTATGACGCCCGCAACCTAAGCATGCCGAAGACTGCCAGCGGCTGGCAGTGAGCTGGCGGGGGCCATGGCAGGGTGGGATGGCCCCCGATGGGGGCCCAAGAAGGGGGCCTGCAGGGCCCAGAGCGGGCGCGTGTGGCTGACCTGCCCCCTGGGGGCTGCGGTCGGCGAAACTGTCGCAACCTTCGCGGGCTCCTCGGGGGCCCAGCGCAGTGGCATCGCACGCAGACAACGTGAGACATCCATGTCCATTGGGGGTTGGGGTTGGGGGGTGGATGGGGCTGCGATCTGTGAAACTTCCCCATCTTTCGTGAGCTACCCGACCCCGCCGTTGCCCCCCCCCCCCCGCGCCCGCGATAGTGCAGCATCGCGCGTGACCAGCGCGACCCCCGCTGCCATGACCATGGTTCCCGAGGGCCCAACCTACGGCGCAACTGATGCGAGGACAAGGAGGAGGAGGAGGAGGAGGAGGAGGAGAAGGAGAAGGAGGAAGAGGAGGAGGAGGATGGGGAGGGGGGGGGGGGGGGGGGGGGGCAAGGGCAAGGACAAAGGCGACGGCGACGAGGAGGAGGACGCCGACGAGGACATGGAGGAGGACGAGGAGGAGGCCGAGGGGAGGGAGGAGGGGGAGAAGGAGGAGATGGAGGAGGACGAAAAAGAGGACGAGGACGAGCAGGAGGAGCGGCCCAGACTGGCTCAACGCGAGACTGCGCATGGTCGCCGTTTGGGCTGGTAGCGGGGCCCACGCGCAAAGCGGCGAGCTGTCGTGCGTTCAAACTTTGAACACGCGACAGCTCGCCGCTGTCGTCGCCGAAGCCACGCGCACTTTGGGCGGGGAGGGATGGGGGCCCCCACACAGGACCCTCCACCACCCCGCTACTCCACTACGCTTGCCGTTGCCCCTCCCCCTCACCCATCCTTTCCATCGTCTGCATCCTCCCCCTCCTCATCCTCATCCTTCTCTTCATCCACCCCCCTCAGCCACCGCCTCATCACCCTCCTCCTCCCCCGCATCCTCCCCCTCCTCCGCCCCCATCCCTCCCCCCCCTCCTCATTCTCTTCTTCCTCATGTCATCATCGTTCCTTCTCGTTTTGGGGTGCACGCGTCGCCTTGGGTTCAGGGGCGCTGGCTCGGCGGCGCGTCGGCGTCGCCGACGCTAGGCTGCCCCCGCAGAGCCCAATTGACCTCTCCAGCGTCAGCGCTGCAGCGAAATTCAACCTGCGTGACAGAGGAGGAAGACGAGGAGGAGGAGGAGGAGGAGGAGAAGGGGATACCGAGGAGGAGGAGGAAGGAGGAGGAGAAGGGCGCCCGCGCAGCCTAACTCACCCACCAGCTGACGCGCAAGTTTTGCGCTTGACGCAGCGGCCCATCCGCCGCAGGGCCAGCGGCCGATAGAGCGTTGGATAACCGCAGCCACGCTGCCCCCCTCGTTGCAAAACGAGGTGAATGAGCGGCGTGCCCCCTCATTGTACGCCTCGTGCTTTTTCCCCGCGCGGGAATACCAAACCTCTTGAGTCCAGTCACTGGACTCATCGGCCCAAGGGGTGCCCGCCGCGGCCGAGGAGGCCGAGGCGGCGAGCGGCGACGCAGCCGACGCGCTGGCCGCCGCGCCGTCGGGCGACGAGGGCGAGGCGCCGCTGACGAGCGGCTCGGCGAGCGACGCTGCGGCCGACGCGGCGGCCGCCGCGCCGATGGGCGACGAGGGCGAGGCGCCGCCGACGAGCGGCTCGGCGAGTGGCGCCGCGGCCGACGCGGCGGCCGCCGCGCCGATGGGCGGCGAGGCCGCGCGTGTCGCATCGGCCTCGCCGGCCGCCTCTGCCCTCTGCCGCTTTTGCGGCGGCAGCGCGGTGGCTTCCGCGGCCTTGGCGGTGGGGCCGAGACCACGCCGCGCGGCGGGATGGGGCGCAAGGGGGGCAGCACGCGCGGCTGCGGCATCGCGGGGGCCACCACGCGCGGCGGCGGCACCGCGGAGGCCACCGCGCGCGGCTGCGGCATCGTGGGGGGCACCACGCGCGGCGGCGGATCGCCCGCCAGCATGTGCGGTGGTGGCCCAGGTGGTGGCGACGGCGCGACATGCCTGGCGGCCCGCGCGGGGCCGCCAAGCACCCAGCCTCGCGAGCAAGCTAGCGTGGCGCGCGCGTCCAGTGCAGTCCTCCCCTTCTTCCTCCTCCTCCTCCTCCTCCTCCTCCTCCTCATCCCCCTCCTCCTTCCCATCCTCCTCGTGCTCCTCCGCATCCCCGCTCTCTCTCGCTTCGCAATCCCCCCCCCCCCCCCCCCCTATCCGTCATCCGCCCCCCATCTGCTCGCGATCTCTCCCCGTTCCCGCCTTCACTTAGTGAGTCTCGGCTTGTGACCTGTAAGAGAGTTCGCTGAGGTCCCCAGGGGGCCCGCCGATCCAAATTGGGCCCTTGTGGAGGCCAAATCGAATTCATTTTTTTTGGTAAAAAAAAAAACATTGGTTTTCTAGCTGCGGCAAGTGATAGCGAAACGCGTTTCAAAAACAACGCGCGTTAGATGCGCCGCGCGAAATTACTTCGCGGCGCCGCGCTCGCGACTCGGGCTCAAAGCGGCCGTTGCAATTTTTTAGAATGTAGTCCGCGCGCGAAAACAAGAAATCCGCCCCTGGCGCAAACCTAGGAATCAGTTTCTTCAAAATACACTTCGGCGGCCTCGCTCTCGAGCGCGCGCGCAGTCGACGCCGAAAAGAGCTATTTCATACCGCTGGCGGGATGCACGCCGCGCGCGGCGTGCTAACATACGAGATGTTAGCGCATCGAGCTCGTCGCGTTTACCAAGCAGTAACCCAACAGTGCCATTAAACACCTAACGGTATGAAAACACAAGCGGCCTCAAGCGGCGTTGCTTTCTATTCGATGTCGGCGCCATTGCTCTGCATTATGTTCCCGCGCCTCGCGCGGGAGGGCGGATTGCATTTTGCTCGCGGGGGCCCCTTTATGACAGGAGTCAAAAAAAAAAAGCCCAAGAGTCCAACGTCATTGAAGATGCACACTCTAGCCCAGAACCCAGAAAATCTCAAGGGGGGTCGGCAGAATGGCAAGAGCACTTCGGATATCACGATCACGTGCCACGCGTGACTTCGGAGCGTGGCTTGTAGTTAATACGTATGCATATTGCCGACGACGCACGACAGACCGACGGACGACGACGACGGACGACGGACAACACGACGACAACAACCGACGAGGAGCCTCTGGGCGCCCCGGCGAGCCGAGGAGACCTCCGAGCGATCTTCTCGCAGCTCGAAGGGGGGCGCGGCCAGCCTTCCTCCTCCTCCTCCTCCTCCTCCTCCTCCTCCCTCCCCCTCCTCCTCCTCCTCCTCCTCCTCCTCCTCCTCCTCCTCCTCCTCCTCCTCCCTCCTCCTCCTCCTCCTCCTCCTCCTCCTTCTCCTCCTCCTCACCCCCTCCCCCTCCTCCTCTTTCCTCCTGTTTTTCCCTCGGACTCCCTCGTCGATGATCCCCCTTGCCTCCTCGCCTCCCCGCGTTTCTCCTGACGTTGTTCTTTCTATTCCTCCTCCCCTGCACACTGCGCGCATTCCCCACCTCACCCTCCGCCAGCCGCCCTCCTTCCCCTGTCGTCCCTCCTCGTCCTTCCGCCCCCCTCCCCCGGCCCAGGTCCTCGAGTCCTCCATCCTCGCGCCTCGCGCCCTCGGGCCTTTCGGTCGCGTTTTCCCCCTCCACCTCTTACGATTATTCTTCTTCTTCTTCTTCTTCTTCTTCTCATTCCTCCTCCTCCCTCCCCCGTCCCTCCTTCTCCTCATCCTCCTCCTCCTCCTCCTCCTCCTCCTCCTCCTCCTTCCTTCTCCTCCTCCTCCTCCTCCTCCTCATCCCGTTCCCCCCCTCCTCCCTCCCCCTCCTCCTCCACGTCGTCCTCCTCAGGGCCTGGCAGACGGGATGATGGGGTCGTGATGGGATGATTGTTCGGCTGTCTCGTCATTGCTGGATTCACCAATTCAACCGTCGCGCCGCATCGCCTCGACTTCCCCGGGCTGCGCGCGGGTTGGCCAAGGGCATTCGCGTCACCACTGGGCCAGTGGCATTGTGCGTGGCTAGAACTCTAATTAACGGCCTCGGGCTAATGCGCCCATGCCCCCGTTCCCCCCTCAGCTCCCCAACGCCTCTCCCTCCTCTCCGCCCTCCCATTCCATTCCATCCCCCCTTCTCCCCTTTCCCATCCCCCCCGATGCCCCGCTCGGCACGGCTCCGCTCATCCCGGGCCCCGGGTTCACATCAGGTCGGCGACGGCCGCCAGCCCGCGGGCCTGGAGGGAGGAGGGGGGAGCTGTCGGTGGAGGTGGAGGTGGTGGAGGAGGAGGGCAGGCCCACAAATGACGCGGCCTTCGCCATCTTCAAGTATTGCCCGTAGAGCCCCCAGCGACGGCGGCGCCCATTGAGGCGCAACGAAGACTTGACAATATTGCACCACCGCGTGGAAGCCCCGGGATCAAAGACGGCATCGACGGCCTCATCGAGGGCCTCGTTGCCATCCGTGGGATCCTGGATCACCTCGAAGCTCCCATCGAGTTTCTGGGCCGCCATCATGATGGCGCTCCGACCAGCGCAAAACAACTGATCCCTCGGGCCCAAATCCTTCGGAACCCAGCTCGACCTCGTCTCCCTCCTCGCTCCTCCCTCTTCCCCATATCCCTCGCCATTCCCCTCCTCCTTCCTCTCCTCCCTCCTCCCTCCTCCCTCCCCTGTTTCCTTTTCCGCCCGCCCTCCCTCCGCCGCTCCCTGAAGCTCTGGCCGGGCGCGAGAGCCCGCGAGCCCGCGCGGCCGCCGCCCGCCGCGGCCTCCACGGCGTCGCCGATGGGAACGAAGACGTTTCCGCGCGGCCGCCTCCCTTTCTCTGATCCCGATCCTCCCTGCCTGGCTCCCTCGCACCCCCTGCTTCCTGCTCCCCATCCCCTCTCCTCCGCGCCCCCACCCCCTCCTGCCCTTCCCTTCGCCCCCCGCCCCCGGCCCCCGGGCCCCCTCAGCCCCCCTCACCTGACCCTCCCCGAGGGCCTGGCGTGCAGGAGGAGCGGCGAAAGTCTCGCACTTCTCTTGCTCGCATACCCTCGAGCGACTTGCATCAAAGCGGCACCTATCCAACGTCTCGCGTCGGAAGATATTAAGCTAGCGGCCGAAAAAGCTCCGCAGGGGAAGGGCTCGAGCTGGGTGGCGTTAGGGCTTAAGAAGGGCTGGGGCGCAGGAGGGGCGCCGGGGTCCCAGGGGCCACAGGGCCAAGGGTTTCGGGGCAAGGGCGAGGCGGGTTGCGTTGTAGAGGGGACTGCGGAGCGCGCCGCCTCGCGAGGCTTCGAAACTCGAGACCCGATGTCCTGACCGCCAGCGCCCACTGCGGCGCGCCAGGGGCGCGCCAAGCGGCGTCGCGCTAAGCCGAGAGAGCCCCTTCAGCAATCACTTCGGGCTTCTCCTCAGCGCGGAGCCCGCTCAAGAGGGGCGACCACTTGGCGCGCGGCCCCTCGCGGATCGCAGGGTAGGAGGCCATCATCAGCTTCACAGCGGCCTCGGCGTTGCAGCGGCTCGTCGGAGACGGCGTGAAGGCCCACCGCGCACCTCGGGAGGCGCGAGCGTTCTTTCAGACTCTACACCCTACCCCCATCCCCCATCCCTCCTCCTCCCTCCTCCTCTCCCCTCTCATTTGCTCATCCCTCCCTCCCTCCCTCCTTCCCTTCCCTCTCCTCCTCCTCCTCCTCCTCCTCGTCCTCGTCCTCGTCCTCCTCCTCCCCTCAACGCCCTCCATTGCCTCCAGCCTTCAGCGCCCCCAGACGACGGGTCCCCGGGGTCCAGAGACGGCCCCCAGAGGCCTAAATTCGCGGAAAACATCAGCCTTGATCTTCCCGCGAACCACAGCGACGACGACGACGACGACGACGACGACGACGACGGACGACGGACGACGGACGACGGACGACGGACGACGGACGACGGACGACGACGACGACGACGACGACGACGACGACGACGACGCGACGACACGACGACGACGACGACGACGACGACGACGACGACCTCGACGACGACGACGACGACGACGACGACGACGACGACGACGACGGACGACGGACGACGGACGACGACGACGACGACGACGACGACGACGACGGACGGCGACGACGACGACGCCGATCTAGAGAGGGAGGAGGACGAGGAGGAGGGGGAGGAAGTGGAGAGGGGAGGGGGTGGAGGTGGAGGAGGAGGGGCAGGAGGAGGAGGGGGAGGAGCAGCAGCGGGGGAAGCACGAGGATCGGGATACTACTGACTACTAGCTACTGTTTCCCGCATCCTGTGCTCCTGCGCTCCCGTCGGACAGGAACAACTGGAAGTGGCCGGCAGGCGTGATCGCGAGGTCGCCAGCCTTGAGGACCATGCGCGAGCCGTGCTGCCTGACGATGTCCTCCCAGCCCGGCGACGTCAGGCCCTGGACGTGCGTCCGCTTCCTGATCAGGTCGATGCCGGGCGCCGCCGCCACGGGGACGCAGTCCAAGACGGCCGTCCCCGTCAGCATCAAGCGCGCCTCGGCGTTGCCGAAGGGGGCCATGCCTGAGTAGGTGTACTCGTCGGTGTCAACCCAGTGCTGCATCGCGTAGATATTCCGCACCAGGGCGGCATTAGTCTCGTCCGTAGCGTAGCTGTCGATTTTCTCGAACGCGGCTGAGGGCAATCCTACTTCTTTGACCTTGGACTTGATGAACTCGGCCACCTCGCCCTTCAGCTCAGACGCGAAAGTGTTCTTCTCGGTCGCCTGCAGCCTCTCCGACGCCCACTTATTGTGGGCCTTCAGGCCCTTCAGGTTCAGGATTGTCTTCATGCAGGAGTCGGCGACGACCACCTCCGCAGGTAACGAGAAAAGGGGGGGGGACGTCGTCGTCGTCGTCGTCGTCGTCGTCGTCGTCGTCGTCGTCGTCGTCTTCGGCGTCGTCGTCGTCGTCGTCGTCGTCGTCGTCGTCGTCGGAGGTGGAAAAAGAGCAAGAGGAAGGAGGGAGGTTCCACCTTCACCGGAGTGGTCACCAGCGTCTCGGAGGTCACCGGGCCCGGGAACGCGTTGATGTCAGCCGCCTCGGGCTTCGCACCCTGATCGCCGCACTCGGCGGCATCGACCTCTAGGCTCTCCCACGATGCAGTCGGGAGGCCCCACTTCTTCCGCTCCTTGTGCTGCTTCGCGAGGGTCGTCCTGAAGGTGCTGCGCGCCTTCTTCGCCTCCTTGTACGCCGTGCTGCTCTTCAGGTCCTTCTCCAGCGCGCCGAGGGTCTTCGTCAGGGCCTGGATGTCGCCCATCCTCGTCAGACCCGCGAGTGTCGCGAGCTTCTCGTCAGCACCGCCCGCGATCTTCTTGCACTCCTTGTCCAGCGCCTCAGCCGCGGCCGTGAGAGTCGCGACCATCTCGTTGATCTCAGGCGGCGCCTCGGAGCCTTGGAATGCATCCTTGATCTGAGCGGGTGCCATCTCAACTTCTTCCTGCATGTGGCCAAAAACTTCAGACAACTTGGTTTTCGCCGAGGTTAACCGAGAACGGCACGTCACCTTCGCCTGCCCCTTCTTGATGTCGCTCCCCGAGTCCGCCTCGGATTGATCCTGCTTCTTCTTCTCCGCCTCCGCTTGGGCCCACTCCTCGGCAGCTGCAGCATCCTCTGCCTTCTGCTTCCCGATGGCCTGCTCGTCCCTCTGCTTCTCCACCAACGCTCTGAGGATCGACTGCGACATCACGTCCCGCTCCGGCTCGACGTTCGGACGCACGCCAGCCACGAAGTCGTTGAACCCCTCGGGCTGGGGGAGCGCGGCGTTGGAAGTCAGAGGGCCCTGCTGACCCCCGCGGCGCTTCTTCCGCATATCCTCGCCTTCGGCCAGAGCACTCTTGAGGTCACATTCGCCCGTAATTTTCCTCTTCTTGCTGAGCTTCTCGCCCAGGTAATCCTCCTGCCCAGTGAACGTACGAAGGCCCCTGAACTTGTAGATGAGGTCGATGCCCGTGTACTTGCGAAACGGCGTGTCGACGTCGTCCTTCAGCTCCTGCCACTTCTCCTTGGCCTCTTCCTCTGTCAGGGTCGACTCTTTCTGCTTCTGCTCCCTGAACCATTCGTCGAAGGGAATCCAATCCTCGAGCTGGCCGTCCGAACGCAAGTCCTTCTTGCCCTGCTCCTGCGCCGCATCCTGCGACTCCCACTGCCGCTTCGCGTTGCTGTCGCGATCCTTGTTCTTCTGCTTGGCGTCCTTAAACCACTTAGCCTTTTCTGCTTTGTCCTTGGCCGACCACCATTTCTTCACTGGCTTAGTCGAGGCAGCCATGAAGGACTTGTAATTGCGTTTGCAATCCAAGCAACTCTTGAGGTTGGCGCTCCACTTGACGAGCATGGCAGCAGGAGTCTCCTCCTCGCAATTGCAACATACATCAGACACATCCGGCGCGGGGCCCTGGGGGTCGGGAGCGGGCGTGCTCGGCCACTCGGCCTGGTTGGCTTCGAGGTCTCTTGGCCCCGTTAGTCTCGAATACACTAGAGACTAGATGGCAATGGAGGGTGGAGGGAGGCGGGCGGGCGGGACGGAGGAGGATAGGGGATATGCGGAAGACGGGGAGGAGGAGGAGGAGGGAGTAGAAAGTATAAGTAAGAGAGGAAGAGAGGAAGCGGGAAGCGGGGGAGGATGGACGGACGGACGGGGGGGAACGTGGCCGGGGGCCAGGACCTGTCCGAGCACGCGCGCGGCACCAAGTCCCCGGTGCTTGGACGAGAAGATGGCGGAGCCCGAAGGCGGCGCGCGTGTCGCATCGAGGATTCGGGTCGGGTATTGGCTCTCAAGCAGCCCTGTCGATGCCACTCGGAGATCCCCAAAGCCCTCAGTGCCCACACCCTCGGATGTCCCTTGGAAGCCCTTTGGGGGCCCGGGTTGGGTTGGGGCCCTCTTGGAGCCCTCTTGGGGACCTCGTGGAGCCATCCTAGAGCCTGGAGCCCTCTTTGGGGACCTCTGGGGGCCCTGGGCCCTCTTGGATATTGGATCCCTCTGGAACGCCCCTGGGGTCTCTTGGGCCCCATCTGGGATCCCTGGGTCCCTTGGGCCCCTCGCGGGGGACCTCCTGGGGCTCTCTTGCCCCCCTGGGACGCCTCTGGGGTCATCTTGGATCTTGGACGACACCCGAGCCGTATTGGGGCCCCTCCTGGACTGGCGCGGGGTTTCCTCAGGGGCCTCATGAGACCTATCGAGGCGGTATAGCCTTGTGTTGTCATTGGTCATTAGCGTCGATCAGCATCGATTCAGCGTCGACCAGTGTCGATCAGCGTGCCGGCAAGATGACATGAGAGATTCCCGCGAGTTGCGACATGAGTTTTGTTTCCTGCATGACTCGAAGGGGTTCAGTATGGCTCACTCGATCTCTACCCACATCTTGGCTAGGGCCGAGGGTCAGATAGAATAGTGCTTTCCTCTGCAGGACAAACCAAGACAGGGACGTCAAGGTGGTCAAGCGCCTCGCCAGTGAAGATGACGAAGATTTGCCACGTCCAACCGTTCGCTTCTGTCAAAAGTTTTGGCGCATCAGTTTCAGCTTGACCGAACAGGTTGATTTCGCCCCTTGACGTCCGTTTGGTTTGTTCTGCAGACCTGACATCCCAGTCCTACTCAACCCACATCCCCATCCCGATCCCCGCCATCACAACAACACCCCAGCTGGGGATGTGCCCCTCAATGCTCGGAGGGAGCAGCACCTGTCCCCATCTTGGCGGAGGGGGCAATCCGGCCAGTGGGGCCTTGTCCACGCTGGTGGGGACCCATCGTCGATCATCGATCGATCGTCGATCGTCGCTCGATAGCCGCTCGCCGCTCGATCGTCGATCGTCGGGGCCTGGGGGCGGCCCCGACCCCGCTGGAGGCCTTTCCGCGCAACGCTGCGCCCTGCCCGAGGAGGAGGACGAGGGGGGGGGAGGAGGAGGAGGAGGAGGAGGAGGAGGAGCAGGAGGAGCGGGAGGAGCAGGAGGAGGCGGAGGAGGAGGAGGAGAAGGAGGAGGATGAGGAGGGAGGAGGAGAGAGGAGGAGGAGGGAGGAGGAGGAGGAGGAGGAGGGGAGGAGGAGGAGGAGGAGGGAAGGAGGCCCCCCCCCCCCGCTGGAGGCCGGCCGCGCACCGCTGCGCCCTGCCCGAGGAGGAGGAAGGAAGGGGAAAGGAGGAGGAGAGGGGAGGAGGAGGAGGAGGAGGAGGAGGAGGAGGAGGAGGAGGAGGAGGAGGAGGAGGAGGAGGGATAGGGGGGAGGAAGGAGGGAGGGAGGAGGAAGGTGGAGGAGGGAGGAGGAGGAGGAGGAGGAGGAAGGAGGAGAGAGAGGGATGGAGGAGGAGGAGGAGGGAGGAGGAGGAGAGGAGGGAGGGAGGAGGAGGAGGAGGAGAAGGAGGCCTTCCCCCCCCGCTGGAGGCCTGGCCGAACCCCGCCACGTCCTGCCCTCGCGCCGCCTGCACGCCGCGCTGTGGGCTGCGGGCAAGCGGGGCGCAGCGCACCTCGCCGCGCGTGGACGCGCCGCGCCAGGCCTGCCGGGGGGCCGCTGGGGCCGTCGGGCCTCGGCCGTCGGTCGTCCTGTTCGGCGCCCAAGCAGTGCGTGGGTTGATCGACAAGGCCCCAGAGATCCAACGCATTCGGCCTCGAGGGAGGGGCCCTCGCCGGGCCCCGGGACCGTCGACAGAAACGACTCAGGATGAGAATCCAGCCCTGGGGAATGGGTCGAGACTTCGGGCGACCGCGCATTGAAAAAATCACGGCACAGGATCTCTGGTCTCTGGGGCCGTCGGTCGTCTGTTCGGTACAGTACACCAGAGGAAAACCCTAATCAGTGGATGGCTTGATCGATAAGGAAATCGACCAGGAACCCGGGAGCCCCGAAAGCCACCGAAAGACGGATTTGCGACGCTAGAATTCACGGGAAACATCAGAGAGGTGAGGGAGGGAGGGAGGGAGGGAGGGGAGGATGGAACGGGGGGCGGAAGAGAGAGTGATGAAGGGGTCGCTCCACCTCCCTTCCCCGCTTCTCTTCACCCCCCACTCCTCTCCCTCCCCCGCCACTATCCCTCCCCGTCCAGTCTTCTTGTGCCCGTGGCTCCCTCGACCTCGCTCTCTTCGCTCGCCTCTCTCGCACTTGTTGTGGGAAACCTCCTCGCCTCCCCCCCTCGTCCCTCATCCCTCGCCCTCGCCCCCCCACGTTTCCCTATCGACGGCGGGCCGATGGGCGGGCAACGAACGGGCGACCATCTTTTCGGCACACGCTTCTCGCTCAGCCGCGGTCCCGGCGACCAAGTCGCACTCACGCCGAGATTCAACTCGTGTCTGAATTTCATTCTCCCCTCTTTTTCCCCGACGACGACGACGACGACGACGACGACGACGACGACGACGGCGACGGCGACGGCGACGGCGACGGCGACGGCGACGGCGTCGACGACGATGAAGACGACGACCCACCTCAGACGACGACCCACCTGGAGCGCGTTCTGTTCTGTTCAGGGATTCGAGTCGGATCCTGCCGCGGCGACAACGGGGGGCCCCCGTCGCAGTCCCTGCTGCGCCACCTTGACATGCACGCAGAACGGTCAGGAGCACGGACGACGTCGCCATTCACTACCCCCAAACACCGCTCAAGTCACGCGAGGGCGCTTCGGGGAAGGCGGGGCACCAACCTCACCCTGGCCCTCGTCGTCATTGTCGGTGCCGAAGGCGTCCGGGGGGCCCTCCACCTGCAGGCCGCACGCGTCTGGCGCGGGCTCCACGTCGACCTCGAACTCGAGCTGCTCTGGATACTCGATCGTTTCCGGGAAGAGGTCGAAGTCCTCTGGGCTCGGGGGGGGGCCCGCATGCCCTCCCAGAGGCCCTAGCCCGACGCTTTCCCTCAGTTACTCCCCATCTTTCCCTCAGTCTCTCTTTCCCTCCCCTTCCATCCCCTATTTCCCTCCTCCCTCTCCCCCCCCCCTCCTCCCTCCCTCAGTTCCCCCCTCTTTCACATCCCCCCCCTCCCTCCCTCCCGCACTCCCCGCTTCCCCCCCCTCCCTCCCCGCTCTTCTCCCTCCCTACCCTCGTCCCTCCCTCCCCCTCCCCCCCTCCCCGCTTTCCCTCCCCTCTTCACATGCTCAAGATGTTGCTCCAAGTCCAGCCTCGGGCGTACCAGAGAGTGGATTCCGCCCAGATCCTCAAGGAACCTTGGAGGTCCTGATGGGGGTCCACTCAGAGGACTGGAGGCGCCTTGAGGCCCTCTCGGGGCCTTCCTTGGAGCCTCCTCAGGGCGTTCCCGGGCCCCCTTCGGAGTTCCTCGGCGCTCCCCGAAACCATGCATCCTACCGCTGGTCTATGCTGAAGCGAGCCCCCTGCGACGCCATTTTGTGGCCATTGTCTTCCCGCGATTATTCGTGGTCGCGGCTCGCTTTGATGCAGCAAGAAGAATCTAATTTTAACTTGAATGCGTTGGGGGCAAAAGTAAGCTGGCCCCCTCCCCCTCGGGGGAGGGGGCCACGAATAATCGCGGGAAGACAATGGCCACAAAATGGCGTCGCAGGGGGCTCGCTTCAGCATAGACCAGCGGTAGGATGCATGGTTTCGGGGAGCGCCGAGGAACTCCGAAGGCAGCCCGGGAACGCCCTGAGGAGGCTCCAAGGAAGGCCCCGAGAGGGCCTCAAGGCGCCTCCAGTCCTCTGAGTGGACCCCCATCAGGATCGCCAAGGTTCCTTGAGGATCTGGGCGGAATCCACTCTCTGGTACGCCCGAGGCTGGACTTGGAGCAACATCTTGAGCATGTGAAGAGGGGAAAGCGGGGAGGGGGGGAGGGAGGGGGAGGGAGGGAGGTGAAAGAGGGAGGGGAGGGAGGGGAGGAAGGTGAAAGAGGGAGCCCCCTGGCGAGCGTCCGGCGGCTGCTCCGCGGCGCACCCCAGGCCGCAGCCCGCCGCGTCGTCGAGCTCCTGCAGGCGCGGGGGCCGCGGGCTGGCGGGCGCTATCCTTCCCAGACCCTCCTATTCCGTTTGCCTCCTTCTCCCCTTTGTTCCTCATATTCCCCCCCCTTCCTCCTCGCCCACTCCGTTGCCGTCACCGCGTTCCCCCCCCTCCTCCTGCTAATCCGCCTTCGTTTTCGCCTACCTCCTCCAAGCCCCGCGGCCTCCGCTTTCCGAGGCCCCAATGCCACAAACACACGCGCACGCGCGCGCGCACACGCACACACGCACGCACGCACACACACGCACGCACGCACACACACACACACACGCACACACACACACACGCACGCACGCACGCACGCACGCACGCACGCACGCACGCACGCACGCACGCACGCACGCACGCACGCACGCACGCGCGCACACACACAAACACAACAAACACACCCACACACACACACTCACTCACACAACCACACTCACACACACACACTCACGCTAACTGGCATGACTCTAGCCCGACACCGCTAAGACCCAGGAATCTTGGACCCACTCGGCGTGTCGAGCTCAAGGATGGAGTCATCCATCAGGGTCGAGGCTGCCGCCGACAGGCGGCGCGGGCCGCCCGCCTGCTTGCAGCAGGCCCCCCTCCAGCCTCAGCAGGAAGGACGTGCGGGGAGCGTTGGCAGGCGAGCTGGGGGCGTTGAGCCGAATCCTGGCGGCAAGTAGAGGGCGAAGGAAAAAAAAAAAAAAAAAAAAAAAGAAAAAAAAAAGAAGAGAAAAAAAAAAGTAAATAAAAAAGAAAAAAAAATAGGGGGGAGCGGCAAGGGCCCCCCAGGTTCCAGTCGGTTGGCGGTCGTTTCTACATCCTCACCCCCCCTCCTCCCTCCTCCTCCGCCTCCTCCTCCTCCGCCTCCTCCTCTCCTGCCCCTCCTCCTGACGTCACTCCCCCCATCGCCCCTCAGCACTTTTCCTTCGCTCTCCCCCTCCTTCCCCCCCCCCCCCCCCCCCCCTCCCTGGCACACGAACGGCTAACATAACGCCAAAACAACTTGGGGCTAGCACCATGATGTCCTGAGAACTCGGGGCGCTAGCCCTTGTTTTTTTTTTTTGTGGGAGGAGGGGGGTCATCCCCGATTGGGCCCCCCTGGGGCCCTGGTCCGCGCCCTCCCCGCTCCCCGCCCTCCTCCTTCCTCGCTCATTCCCCCGTTCACTGCATCATGTGGCTCATACTTGCTTCAGGCCATTCTGCAAAGGGGCAGGGGCGGGGGGGGCATATTACGCATGACCCATTCCTCGGTGTCCGACTCCTGGCCGATGGCGTCGTCGGCGTTGGCGACGCTGCCGGGGGAGGGCGGCGTCGGCGTGGAGGACTGGGGCTGCACCTCGCCCTTGCCCTCGTCCGACTCGTCCTGGCAGCTGCCCTCCTCGGCCACCTCGGTCGTGATCTTAGCCGCCTTGAAGAAGTTCAGCAAGCCCTTCCCTGGAAGATAGAAGCCGTCGATGCGGGGCGGAAGCCTCAGGACAGGCACCAGTGCGTCGCGTAGAACAGCAGCGATCATGGGAGGCGCATAGCTATTCCCCAACGCTTTCAGCATTGCTGTCTTCGGCATAAGCTTCACATCCAAATCAGTGATGCCAAACAGATTGGCTCGCTCTTCCAGCTTCAGATACCTGCTGCCTTTAGGGTGGCACCCGAAGCCGAGCGGGACAAGGTAGAGGTCTGAATTGCCGCACTTCAACGTCGGGCACGTGTCACTGAGCCAATACATCTTGCCGTAACTCTTGTACTTGCCCGGCTGACGGCACGCGTCCACGACGGCCACCTTGCCTTTGCGCGCGGGGTCGTTCATGGCAGACGCCACGTCTGACATCTCAAAGAAAACTTTGACGTTGTCTACTTGCGCCTGCGTCCTCAGCTTCTGCTCGCCCTTGCGATGCTCCGGGCCGACGGGCGTTTCCAAGAACTTCTGCAGCTTCACCGTAGGGACGGATATGTCACCACACGCCTTCAGCTTGGAGAAGTCAACATTTGCGAGAGTGTCCTGGTGCCACATCAAGATCACTGCGCGAGTGCGCGACTGGGGGATGCCATACTGCGTCAAGTTCCTGACCATGTACATCACCTTCATCCACGGGGCGTGCGTGGCCAAGTACTCCATGATCTCCTCGATGAACGGCGGCTGGTTGCCGACGACCTGGGTGATCCCCTTCGCGTTCTCGAGCAGGGCGACCTCGAGCCTCTCCGTTGTCTCCGTCGTCTCGCGGCTCGACATCTCCTTTATGCACTCTAACGTGTGCCGAAAGACGTTCGCCCTGTCGTCGCCGGCCGCCAACCTCTTGCCCTGGGACGAAAATGGCGGGCACGGCGGCCCGCCGCAGAGGAGCCTGGCGTGCGGCATGGACTTGGGCTTCACTCGGGTGATGTCCCCCTGTAGTTTGCCGACGTGGATCGCCGGCCACTCGCCCTCGGGCACGAGCTCCTTCAGGGGTCCTGCGGGGGGCCAGCGGGGGCCTACATGAGCTACACCTCCGTCCCCTCGCGAGGTTATCGCGCGAGTTGTCTGCCAAGTCGATGCGTTTGCACGCAGCGTGGGCGCTCTGACCGAAGAGCGCGTTTCCATCGCAGCGCTTCCGAGCGTTTCCGAGCGTTTCCGAGTGTTTCCGACCGTTTCCGACTGTTTCCGACTGTTTCCGCGCGGCCCCGAGCAGCTGAAACGGTGTTTCCGTTGTCGCGTGGGCGTGGATGCGGGGGCGTTTCCGACCGTTTCCGAGTGTTTCCGAGTGTTTCCGACTGCACGTTTCCAAGGCGGCGGGGTTGCAGGGCACCGGGGTCGCAGGGCGCGAGGCGGGCCCGATGGGGGCGCGCGCGGGCCCCCCGAGAGCGACATGAGGGCCTCGCGACGCCCGTGGACCTCGCATCCGAACCCTCGCCTACAAATCACTTCATCAAAGCCCTCCTCCTCCCCCCCTCCTGGGGCCTCGGCCATCCCCCTTCTTCCCGCTGCCCCCCTCGCGCGCACTTGCCGTCATCTCACTCGGGTTGCCCTCTTCCCTCTCCCCCATCCTCCTCCTCGCCCTAGTGATCCCCCAAACCCCCCGTCCTCGTCCCCATCATGCCTCCTCCTCCTCTCCTCATCCTCTCTACCTCATCGTCCCCCCCCTGCCCTTCCTTCTCCCGCGAGCTGTCCTGCAAGCCCCCTGTTCATGTCCCACGCCCCGCGCAGGACGGGCGTGATGCCGAGGGCCTTCAGGGCGCGGTGGTCGTTGAGCAGACCGCAACAAGGCGAGACCACTGTGATCTGCTTGCGCTCTGCCCCATCCCCGGGAATGCGCAACGCACGGAGGAAGGCAAAGGGCCACTGCATCCTGCAGCGCTGCAGCCCCCCCGGGAAGGGGCCAGGGGCCACAATTGCTTCAGCAAGAAACGGGCAACGGACAAGGGGGCGGGGGGCATCGTAAGGATACAGGACGCGCAGGAGGGCACGGATGTCGGCGAACCTATGGCGCAACGGCGCAGCCTGCGGCGCAACCGACGACGACGACGACGACGACGACGACGACGACGACGACGACGACGACGACGACGACAACGACGACGACGACGACGACGACGACGACGACGACGACGGGAGTGGCACTGGTTCCCAGCAGGGGCCCCCGAAGCCCCGAAGGGGGAGTTCTACCACTCTAAGGAGGACCCCGCAGGGACGCCGCCTGCGCTCCCCTGTGGCCGCCTCAGTCGTCGTCGTCGTCGTCGTCGTCGTCGTCGTCGTCGTCGTCGTCGTCGTCGTCGTCGTCGTCCCTTGGGGGCTGGCCCGCGGCCCGCGTTGGTTTGGCAGGTCTGCCTGCGGCACGCCCTCTACTCCACTGGCGGCCCAGCCCCCCGCCACCGCTCTCCACCAGTGGTCTGATGTCGCGAGCCAGGCCCTCTCGCAAGAGCTCTGGAGCCGAAGGCGGCCCCGACTGCTGGGGCCCCATCGCGCCCCGAAGCAGGTGGGCGCCTGGCGACGAGAGGCGGGGGGCGAAGATGACGCGGGAGAAAGGGGGGGGGGGGCGGGGAAAGGGGGGGGGGATGACACCCTTCGCCCCCTGCCTGATTGGGAGATGGATAGACCCTGACCTTGGACTCCAGGACCCTAGGGAGGGGAGGGTGAGAAGGTGAGTCAGGTAAGCTTTCGGCACGCGGCGCTGGCGATTCCGCTCCACGCCGCCACCCGAGATCACGCGGGCATGTGTGGCAAGAACACATCCATCTCCGCCTGCGACACCACGTGCTTGGCATGCTGGAACTTAACCTGGGCGGGCTGCTGCGACTCGTGTCCGCGCCACGCCCACGCGGCCAACCTGGCCAACAGCGTTTGCCTGTTTGGCTCCAGCTCAACAGTTCTCCATTTGAAACAAGCCGGGTGATGTTTGCCGCAGCGCGCTACCCAGGCCCGTTGTTTACCGTTCACATGACGAGCGTTATCAAAGTGTATCTTGATCGGCGCGATGCCGGGGGCCACCACAGTCACGACCTCGCATATGTCACCTCGCTCTCGAGTGCCAGGCGGAGGCGGGCAGATGACTTGAGCAGCGATAATCCAATCGTCTGTGTCATAATCGTGCTTATCGCCAATGACCGAGAGGATGAGGCCAGCCGGGTCCCCCTCCCCCTGGCCGCCGGAGGTGCCGCCGTCGCCTTCGTCCTCGAGAACGCCGCCCGCGCGCCCTTCACCTGGCGACGGCGGAGGTCGCGGGCG
>CAUYUJ010017893.1:83545-123545 GCA_963575745.1 Prorocentrum cordatum
TGTCGTCTTTGAGATTCTCAAAGACGACACGTTGTCGTCTTTGAGATTCTCAAAGACGGCACCCGTGTCGTTTGACAGCGGTACCCTCTGCGACGATTCTTAATCCGTATTCGTGGCAGCCCTCAGCTGCTGTGCACCCCCGCAGCTTCGGCGGCAACTCCTGTGCTGAGTCGCCGCCGTGGGGGCCTCAACCCCTTCCGACGGGGCACGCCTCGCCGACCACGCGACGACGACGACGACGACAACGCTGACGACGACGACGACGACGACGACGACGACGACGACCACGACGACGACACGGTGGTCGCCGACGCGTGCCCCGTGATCACACGGAGCTTGAGCCCGCTGCGGTCGCCGCAGCGTAGTCGGCGACCGCCTTCAGCCACACCTGCGGCTGCGTGCGGCGGCTCCAGGCCGCGTACTTCTGGTCCTGCTCGGACAGGTCGTGCAAGCCCTGCAGGTGCTCCCGCACGGCCAGTGCTTTGGCGAGGCGGGTGTGCTTGCCCCCGCGGGGGCGGGGGCCGTCGCCCCCGTCCCCGTCCTTGCCGTCGCCCTTCACGTGGCCGCCGTAGCCGTCCTTCTTGTGGCCGCCGTAGCCGTCCTTCTTGTGGCCGCCGTAGTAGCCGTCGCCCTTGTCGTGGCTGTCGTAGCCGTCGCCCTTCTCGTGGCTGTAGTAGCCGTCGCCCTTCACGTGGCCGCTGTAGCCGTCGCCCTTCACGTGGCCGCTGTAGCCGACGCCTTTGTGGCCGTAGTAGCCGTCGCCCTTGTCGCGGCCACGCCACTCCTGGCCGTTGTAGCCGTCGCCTTTGTGGCCGTAGTAGTCGTCGCCCTTCACGTGGCTGTAGTAGCCGTCGCCCGTCTCGTGGCCATAGTAGCCGTCGCCCTTCTCGTGGCCATAGTAGCCGTCGCCCTTGTGGCCATAGTAGCCGTCGCCCTTCTCGTGGCCATAGTAGCCGTCGCCCTTGTGGCCATAGTAGCCGTCGCCCTTCTCACGGCCGTAGTAGCCGTCCTTGGCCCACCAACCGTCCTTGCCGTAGTAGCCGTTCTTGGTGTGGCCGCCGTAGTCGCCGTCCTTGTTGTGGCCGTAGTAGTAGCCGTCCTTGTTGTAGTAGCTGTCTTTGCCGCCGCGGCTGCAGCCGTCGTTGCCGTCCTTGTTGTAGTAGCTGTCTTTGCCGCCAACGCCCTCGCTGCTGTCGTCGTAGTCGTAGTAGTGGCGGCTTTTACGGCAACTGCTGTAATAGCCCTCGGCGTCGCCATCGGCGGTGTAGCTCTCGCCAGCGCTGTCGTCGTAGCCACCGCCCTCAGCGTCGCCACCTTCGCACTCATCCGCCATGGCGCCCTCGTAGTCGCCGTCGCCCTCGTCGACCGCGTCGCCGCCGCCCGCGGCGTCGTCGCCACCACCCTCGGGCTCGTCGACCTCGAACTCGAGAAGGTGCTTCATCGAGTTCGTCGTCGGGTGCATGGGCGGCGCGAGGTTGAGCTTCTCGAGCAGCGAGTCCGCCACCGAGCCGCGCCGCGTCTGCACGCGAGCCTGTGCCGACCAGCACATCGCCTTGCGCTTCTTCTCGGCGGAGGCCATGGCGGCCGCCAAGACGTGCTCTGGCGGAGCCGTCCGCGGCGCGGTCGGCCGCTTCTTGGACGTCGGCTGCAGCCGCGACGGCTTCTCCCCCGCCACCTTCTCCCGTCGCTGCTGGATCTCGCTCGCCGCTGCGAGCAACATTGCCACCTCGGTGGCGTCGTCGCCACCGCCGCTCATCTGCAGGGCGAGGCCGCGGCGGGCGTCGGGGGCCCCGCGCGGCGGGGGGGGGCGAGCACCCTGTGGAGGCGCGGGCCCCGCGCCGTGAACCCACGGCCCGCGCGCCGCGGGCGTGGCTGAACACACGGGCCACAACGGCGTCGGCAAGAGAGAGAGAGAGAGAGAGAGAGAGAGAGAGAGAGAGACGCGGATCTTTATAGTTCCTCGTGCATCTTAGATGCACTCTACACATATACAGACCACGCAAAGCTTGCAGTACTGTACCCACCCGAAAGCCGAAATCCTTAACCTACGAAGCTCTACACTACTGTGCCGTTCGACATCAAACTACGATATTACAAATACCAAACATTATCTCGCCCTAACCGAAGCTAGTCCAACACCCACATCAATAACTCACGGCGTCGCGCGCACATAACAACGCAACGGCTGTGGCGAAATAGTTTGCATACGCATAATGCGATTTGTGATGCTGACGCTAACGTCTCTTACATGACATGTACGTTCGAGTCGGTGTGTATCGGTGGTAATGACAGTGGCAATTGTGCGGCCGACGATGTGGCAGATGCGATTGTCACCATAATGAGAATCATGCACAGTTGCGTCACAAGCAAATGTTACTGAACGCATGCGCAACGATGATGGTTTTCACACCCATGGCGATGGCTGTATCCCCATAAGCAGCACGCCCAACTACGAGCTCGCATATACGGCATGCGAAGTAAACTGCATGCCCCCCATAGATCACGCACAATGTGCCCCCGACCCCATTCCCATTCGAACCCCATACCAATCATTTGCTCCTGGCCCCCCCAAGTCGGCCACCCCCAAGTCCCCCACCCCGCGACGGTGCCACCCCGCGACGTCGCCTCTGCGGAGCATCCGCATCGCCGCGTTGGGTGTAGGGTTCATGGGGATGGGGTCGGGGCGCTCGCACGTAGCGGCTGGCGCCCACACGCGAGCCCCGCGTAGCCCCCCCGAGGACGGATCGGGCCCCGCACATCCCCCCGTGGTGTCGTCCGAGAGCCGCGCTGCGATGGCGCCCGAGACCCCTGGCATAGTCGCCGCGATGCGGCAGCTTCGCGGGGCGGGCGTCGTCGTCTTAAGTTCGTCGTCGTCGATGTCGTCGCCGCCGCCGTCGCCCCTCCACCTGCCGATAGAAGGCTTTGCTTACGCACGTAAATGCTGCACGAGTGTTGCTAGCACGAGTGGACGATGTGGAGGACGATCTCTTGCTGCGCGGTCAGCAGCACGATCACTTGCTCGCGGAGTTGGGGGAGCAGCAGCGCACGATCGCATAGCAGCGGCACCAGCAGCAGCAGACGGAGGCAGCGCTACAGCAACAGCAGCAGACGGAGGCAGCGCAGAAGGTCGAGGGGCTGGGGCAGGAGGTGCAGGCCCTCAGGACGAGTTGGCGCTCTATAAGAGGTCGTTCCCAGATGGTTCCTTGTTGAACATTCAGGGGTGAGGGGTGGCGGCGGCGCGTCTGCCTGAAGAGCGCATCTAGGATGCGAACGGGCGAGGAGTGGCACGAGGGGGCGTGTAAAACGATGGCGACGAGCCCCCCCCCCTCCCCCTCCTCCCCCCCCCGCGGGTGGGAAGGACGACGGGGCCGACGGTGGGAGAATAGATAGGAGGTCGAAAGGGTGGGCGCGCTGTGCGTGCCCGACGCAGCGCCTGGCGTCTCAGCCCTGGGCGTCGCTATCACCCGCAGCATCGACATTGTCGTCTTCGCCATCGCCCTGTTGATCTTCGGGTCCACCCCCCTCGGCATACTCGGCACAATTCAGCCCATGGAGAAGATCGGCATCGGGCTCGCGATCCTCTATCTCCTCGCCCTTCGCGACCACTTTGTCGCGTAGCTCGGGGGCGCAGTGCAAAATGCACGTGTCATTCCATTCCACTGGTTTTTGATAGATGCGTCTTGACGAGTTGTGGGATTTCACAACGACATACACTACCCTGCGACGCTTGTCGCATCGGACCCCTGGCACTCCGTTCAGTCCTCTCTTTTGTTTCTCGGTGCCATCGTCCTCTGCTGCTTTCAGCGCAGCACATCTGATGTAAGTCAGTACGTTCTCTGTACATTCCACATGTACCTTGCTAATCGCTGATGCAGAAAATATGCATCTTACTGCGATCGGCTCGCACTTCAAGGCCACGCCGCCACCATTAGATTCAACCTCTGGCAACTGAACCGTAACGTATGCTGGCATAGCACCCTCGTCGATGTTCTTCTTGTAGGCCTTGATCAGTTTGTCTTGGTCAGACTGGTCCGACAGCAATGGGTCTCGCGATTTCATGTACTCCCATATCGCAATGTCCGATGCAGCGTTTCGGGGGGCCTTCAACTCTTTGAAGAAATGATTTTGGGCAAATGGGGCGTTCCTGTTTGTTGGGTTCTGGATGTCGACGAACTGGAAGAGCCTCCTGTCCATCAGGGATACCTCGATGAACGCAATACCTCCGCTATGGACAATAGTCCGCGGCATCCGCGGCTCCTTGAGCCCGCCGCCCTCGATCACCGTGCGCATGGAAACAGACACTGACATGCAGACGTGCGGGGCAGCGTGGGCCGCGTGATACCCCAGCGATTGAGCCAGAACGGCTATGGTGCGTTGCGACGATGTCGCAGACTGGCGCGATGCTGCATCGCAGAATGATGCGATGCGTTGGTGTGATGACGCATCGCAGTATGAAGCATTTCAGTATGTCTTCGCCATCCAACAAGGTGCGTTCATATACGGAGGGCGACGCCAACGCCCTGCGTAATGCCGCGGCAATGCGGCGAATGGGCGGCTCACTGCGTCGTTGCTTTTTTCTTGGCGGGCTTGGCGGGCGTGGCGTCGGACAATGCAACTTTCCTTGCAAGCGCCTTTGCTGTGTCCCCGGACATGCGCAACCTGTCGCCGCTCTTGAGCTCGACCGTGTTTTTGAGGATGGGAACCTTAATGCCGTTCGTGGCGGTCACAAATGTCACAGCCAAGTTTGGCGTCTCCTTCGCGGTGCACACGCCGACCAACCAGAAAGGCACCCCGTACTGATCTGGCACGCGCTTCAGACCACCAATGCCAGTCCCACCCTCTTCACGCTTGAGCTCGAGCCCGCCAACGGCCATCAGCGCGACGTTGTAATCGGTATGATTGGCAGGGTCGGTATATTTCCTAAGGCAAACGTTGCCAATATTGATCTCATCCGTCGCCTTCTTGAGCGATATGGTTGTCGTCAACGGAACAAGTCCGATGGCGTCCTTCTTGAACTCCTTCTTCACTGACACCGCTTTATATTTGATTGGCGAATGAATCGCCGTGATATGCTTGAGACAAGCACTATGTTGTGAATAGACTTCGTCGGGTGCAATCTTGACCCGAGCTTCCTCGACCCCCCAGTGGTAGTCCATGCAATTCAATGGGCTGAACTTGTCGAACTGGTCGATTACCTCTTTCTTGATGTCGTATATTGCGAACTTGTTTCGCATGAAGTCCTCGGCATCTATGGTGCGCTCTACGTCTCCCGTCTGCATCTTCACACTCTGCCCATCAATCGACTTGATCTCATACACAGACTTATCGCCCTCCTGGCGGTTGTACACCGTCACGCCCACCTTGAAACCTTTGACAGCCAACGTTTCGGACACGTTCACCCACTCGCCACGCTGGTCAAAGGTCTTGACACCTGTCGAGGAGACGCTGCTAGCACACTGTGGTGCATGCGCGACGGCCTTGGCCTTCCATGGGCAGCGAACGCTGTTATTGCCAGTGATGGCAGCCATAGCTTTCCAAGCGTCAACTGCGATGTCGGTGATCTGTTCGTGTACCCCGCGGCTCTCGTCGGGCTTGTTGAAGACGAAGTGGGCAACTCGAACATCGGCGAGCCCGACTATGTTGGACCAGCGAGCGCTCGATGGATCGATTTCGAAGTCAATCGCAAGCTTGCGAATCTTCTGCAGCAACTCATCGCCCTGTAACGCGATCTGCGCCTTGCGTTCGTTCTGCAACACACTGACGTCCGAGAGCTTCAGTAGCGTCTGTTCGTCGCCCTTCCTATACTGGTCGCTCGGGCCATGCATAGCCTTGATGCACGCGAGCTTGAATAGCACCCCCGACCCCTCCTTCGCGATCTTGCAAGTCGCGACGGCTGCCGCGACATCTGACTTTACTATCGTCGCTCTGGCCAGGTGCCTGTTGAAGTCCCTTAGCTCGTGAAGAAACACTGGATTGTCCAGACCGCCTGACATTTCCTTCACATAGTCCACCATGTGGTCTATCTCATGCTTGAAGACTGCGCCCCTGCCCGCCTGGCGCCTGACCTTATCCCATGGGAACTTCTCATTCGGTTTCAGCTCTAATTTCTGCTTCAGGCTCTTCGCGTACTGCGCAATCTTGAGCATGATTTCCAGCCTGCTCTCGCACTTGGCAGCGGCCTGCCCTGCGTTGCCCGCTTCTTGCGCAAGGTCTGGAACGAAAGGAAACGCCTCGATAAACTGCCATTTGAAGATGTCCCATGTGATACCGTTTACAGCCGCATCAGCATAAGTTGGTTGGAATTGCTGGAGGCGTTGCAACGATATCTTCCCGTCCTGGCTTATGTCGCTGAACCGCTCTGGGTTGGTCTCGGGCACGTTCGTGCCATGTATGATGCATCGCAAACCTTGCGATGTATGACCGCATGTGTAACTCTGATACTTACCATCACCATCATCGTAGAACGGTAGCTGTCCTGCGCTATCGGCCATTATCTTGTCGTTAAACCCTTTGATCTTGAGGTACTCAGCAGTGCCCACTGGGGGCACCTCGGCACACGTAGGCATCAACAGATGCTCGTGCCTGAACCCATTTCCCAATATTTTAATGACCAAGTCAGTGACGTCACACGGCACGACGCCGTCGCCATATCTGTTGCATGGGCTCACGTACATATACTTACTGTTGATTTTCTCTGTCAGTAGCATGCCATGTTGGCGAGCTATCGCCTTGACCTGTTCGTACAAATCCACCACCTCTGCTTTAGGCGAGTCGAACTTCCTCTCAATAATGTCCACTGCGTCCTTGCATTTGAGAATCTTAGCATCCGCTCCATGCGGCTGCATGTCTCAGATGGATGCAAGACGCAACTTGCAAATCGTGAGCACAAAATGATGCGCGCGAAATGCCCTGGAGCCCAAATGACAACGGACTCAACATGGCATGCCCAAACAAACAACATGCAACTCAATTGTTGCAACACTACCTGCGGACTTGCATCGATTGCAATTGTGATCAGCGTAGATATGATATGCGAGAAGTCGCAATGATGAGTGCAACACTTGCAAAAATATTATCAAATTCTTCTTTTTTTGAAGAGTACACCCTGCAAAATATATGATTATGTCGATATGGTGAGAACCATGTTGAAAAGTTAGCGGAGTTACTAACTTTTATAACTCGGGCTAACTCAGGGCTCCGACTTAGCAAACTTATAAGTGCGCCAACACATTATAACATGTTATAACCTGTTATAACCTACTTACAACATACTTATAACCTACTTATAACTATTGATAACTCTTATAACAGGTCAATTCCTTCAGGCAGAGGAGCCCAGAGCGGCCTCCGGCACCGTTTCGGAGGTATCGTGGACGCTCTGATCGGTTGTGGGTCGAATCCCAAACCGGCAGCCCATTTCGCCCTGTGACTTCCTCACAAAACGGGCCCCCGGGGGGTCGGGATGCCCAGAGAGCCTAGAGCGGCCTACGGCACCGTTTCCGGACGGATCGCGGATCCGCTGGATCCGGTAGGATTCCCAAACCGGCGCACCTCGCTTGGAATTCCTCACAAAACGGGGGCCCCGGGGGGACATGCCAGAAGGAGCCCAGTCAGAGCGGCCTCCGGCACCGTTTCCGGACGGATCCGCTGGATCAGCTGGATCCGCTGGATCCGGTGACGAATCCCAAACCGGCGCCCTCGCCTGAGACATCCTCACAAAACGGGCCCCGGGGGGGATGCCCAGAGGAGCCCAGAGCGGCCTCCGGCACCGTTTCCGGACGGATCCGGTGGATCCGCTGGATCCGCTGGATCCGGTGACGAATCCCAAACCGGCGCCCTCGCCTGAGACATCCTCACAAAACGGGCCCGGGGGGGGATGCCCAGAGGAGCCCAGAGCGGCCTCCGGCACCGTTTCCGGACGGATCCGCTGGATCCGCTGGATCCGCTGGATCCGGTGACGAATCCCAAACCGGCGCCATCGCCTGAGACATCCTCACAAAACGGGCCCCGGGGGGGATGCCCAGAGGAGCCCAGAGCGGCCTCCGGCACCGTTTCCGGACGGATCCGCTGGATCCGCTGGATCCGGTGACGAATCCCAAACCGGCGCCCTCGCCTGAGACATCCTCACAATACGGGCCCCGGGGGAGGTGCCCAGAGGAGCCCAGAGCGGCCTCCGGCACCGTTTCCGGACGGATCCGCTGGATCCGCTGGATCCGGTGACGAATCCCAAACCGGCGCCCTCGCCTGAGACATCCTCACAAAACGGGCCCCGGGGGGGATGCCCACCTGAAGGCATTTGAAGTTAGTAACTGTTAGGCGGAGTTATAACTTAGTTATAACTCATTTATAAAAGTTAGCATGTTGATTTATTTCGGATAACATGATAGTTTTTCGGCTAACATATACTTGATTTTGGGGCGTTGTTGTTTCAATTTCGATGTTGTGTTTCTTGCGGGATGTTTTGAAGATGTATTCATTGATGTGAAGATGTATACTTCTACATCGCAAACGCGTCAGCATTCCAATTTGCGATACTCAACTGGCCAAATGCAAGTGATTGCATCGCCGAGACGCCTGTTAATCACAGGGTGCCTCAGCGAGTCCAAAGGAATGAGCACGGGATTATTATCTTCGTCTATGGAGTACCTAGAATAGTAATCTGCGCTGTGCACGTGCCGAGTCTGCAATACCAAGACTAAGCATAGAGGCCCTGAGGGCGCAGTCTCTGTGTCACAATCTACATGGAACCAGACCTGCACGGCTGCATGTCCTGCAGCACGTCCCAGCAAGCATATGTCTCCTTTATGGATCGGCCCGTACTTGGTCCACGCCGTGAGGCTCGCTGATGCCGACTGCGTTTGCGGGCGCAACTCCTTCAAGACGCCCATGAGCTTCTTGGTGGCGGCTACGGGGTCGACCAGCGTCGTTGAGATGCAGAAGTGCTCCATGTCGTAACTGTGCTGCGCCGTGAGCTGCGTCATCAATGACTTCTCGGGGGTCCTCATGCACAGATGGTCCTTTGCAAACTTCTTGCAAACTTTGTGCTTCCGCTCGTGGACGAAGCAGTTCAAGGGCCCGTATCTGAGGTACATGTCGGCAAGATGAGTTGCCATATGGCGTTTGTAAACCCAATATTTAGTCCCGTATGTGCGCGTGTGTAGCTCCAAATGCTTCATCACGGCGACATCCAGCTCACGTGCAGTCGCGAGGCCCCTGGACGAGATAATAACCATATCAATGGCATCGCACAGTGCAAGTAAACTTGCAATATGACCCGAGATGGTGCCTGCATCAGGCAGCTCGGCAATGACTTGCCTGATGAAGCGCGCCAGCACGGGAATCATAGACAGCTGTTGCGATGCGTTTGCTTGTAGTTCGCCCTGTGCGAACACGGCATTGGCGACGTGAAACTTGTGGGGCCATGTCCAGTTTGAAAGATAGTCGTTGAGATCTTCGGCGCTGCCGAGTTTGCCATCCGCCTTGTTCCCAGTGAAAGCTTTCACTTCTTTAGCTACGATGCCGTTGACGCTATAGATGTGCATCCAATCGAAGCAGAGGAGCGACGTGACACCGTAGGCGAGGTTGGCGTCCAAGGCAACGTGCGTCGGATGAAAGCTCCAACTCTTTAGCTGCGTGATATCATTCCTCTTGTTGTCGCTAATCTCACCGCGGTCGTACCTCTCCCAGTCGGGGCGTAGCCTTTCCAAGATAGCAACGATCTGCGCGTCTGCGTTGACGACGCGTTTGCTTCTGTCGAGGCATGCGTCCGATATAAATGTACCAGACGTGTCGTGCGACGCATAGTCGAACTTCTGGTTGAGCACGTTCCTGCATATGGCACACGGTTTGGTGCAATGAGAATCATGCACAGTTGCGTCACAAGCAAATGTTGCTGAACGCATGTGCAACGATGACGGTTTTCACACCCATGGCGATGGCTGTATCCCCATAAGCAGCACGCCCAACTGCGAGCTCGCATATATGGCATGCGGAAAAAACTGCATGCCCCCCATAGATCACGCACAATGTGCCCCCGACCCCATTCCCATTCGAACCCCATACCAATCAGTTGCTCCTGGCCCCCCCAAGTCGGCCACCCCCAAGTCCCCCACCCCGCGACGGTGCCACCCCGCGACGTCGCCTCTGCGGAGCATCCGCATCGCCGTGGTGGGTGTAGGGTTCATGGGGATGGGGTCGGGGCGCTCGTACGTAGCGGCTGGCGCTCACACGCGAGCCCCGCGTAGCCCCCCCGAGGACGGATCGGGCCCCGCACATCCCCCCGCGGTGTCGTCCGAGAGCCGCGCTGCGATGGCGCCCGGGACCCCTGGCATAGTCGCCGCGATGCGGCAGCTTCGCGAGGCGGGCGTCGTCGTCTTAAGTTCGTCGTCGTCGATGTCGTCGCCGCCGCCGTCGCCCCTCCACCTGCCGATAGAAGGCTTTGCTTACGCACGTAAATGCTGCACAAGTGTTGCTAGCACGAGTGGACGACGTGGAGGACGATCTCTTGCTGCGCGGTCAGCAGCACGATCACTTGCTCGCGGAGTTGGGGGAGCAGCAGCGCACGATCGCAGAGCGGCGGCACCAGCAGCAGCAGACGGAGGCAGCGCTACAGCAACAGCAGCAGACGGAGGCAGCGCAGAAGGTCGAGGGGCTGGAGCAGGAGGTGCAGGCCCTCAGGACGAGTTGGCGCTCTATAAGAGGTCGTTCCCAGATGGTTCCTTGTTGAACATTCAGGGGTGAGGGGTGGCGGCGGCACGTCTGCCTGAAGAGCGCATCTAGGATGCGAACGGGCGAGGAGTGGCACGAGGGGGCGTGTAGAACGATGGCGACGAGCCCCCACCCCCCCTCCCCCTCCTCCCCCCCCCGCGGGTGGGAAGGACGACGGGGCCGACGGTGGGAGAATAGATAGGAGGTCGAAAGGGTGGGCGCGCTGTGCGTGCCCGACGCAGCGCCTGGCGTCTCAGCCCTGGGCGTCGCTATCGCCCGCGGCATCGACATTGTCGTCTTCGCCATCGCCCTGTTGATCTTCGGGCCCACCCCCCTCGGCATGCCCGGCACAATTAAGCCCATGGAGAAGATCGGCATCGGGCTCGTGATCCTCTATCTCCTCGCCCTTCGCGACCACTTTGTCGCGTGGCTCGCGGACGCAGTGCAAAATACACGTGTCATTCCATTCCACTGGTTTTTGATAGATGCGTCTTGACGAGTTGTGGGATTTCACAACGACATACACTACCCTGCGACGCTTGTCGCATCGGACCCCTGGCACTCCGCTCAGTCCTCTCTTTTGTTTCTCGGTGCCATCGTCCTCTGCTGCTTTCAGCGCAGCACATCTGATGTAAGTCAGTACGCTCTCTGTACATTCCACATGTACCTTGCTAATCGCTGATGCAGAAAATATGCATCTTACTGCGATCGGCTCGCACTTCAAGGCCACGCCGCCACCATTAAATTCAACCTCTGGCAACTGAACCGTAACGTATGCTGGCATAGCACTCTCGTCGATGTTCTTCTTGTAGGCCTTGATCAGTTTGTCTTGGTCAGACTGGTCCGACAGCAATGGGTCTCGCGATTTCATGTACTCCCATATCGCAATGTCCGGTGCAGCGTTTCGGAGGGCCTTCAACTCTTTGAAGAAATGATTTTGGGCAAATGGGGCGTTCCTGTTTGTTGGGTTCTGGATGTCGACGAACTGGAAGAGCCTCCTGTCCATCAGGGATACCTCGATGAACGCAATACCTCCGCTATGGACAATAGTCCGTGGCATCCACGGCTCCTTGCGCCCGCCGCCCTCGATCACCCTGCGCATTGAAACAGACGCTGACATGCAGACGTGCGGGGCAGCGCGGGCCGCGTGATACTCCAGCGATTGAGCCAGAACGGCTATGGTGCGTTGCGACGATGTCGCAGACTGGCGCGATGCTGCATCGCAGAATGATGCGATGCGATGGTGTGATGACGCATCGCAGTATGAAGCATTTCAGTATGTCTTCGCCATCCAACAAGGTGCGTTCATATACGGAGGGCGACGCCAACGCCCTGCGTAATGCCGCGGCAATGCGGCGAATGGGCGGCTCACTGCGTCTTTGCTTTTTTCTTGGCGGGCTTGGCGGGCGTGGCGTCGGACAATGCAACTTTCCTTGCAAGCGCCTTTGCTGTGTCCTCGGGCATGCGCAACCTGTCGCCGCTCTTGAGCTCGACCGTGTTTTTGAGGATGGGAACCTTAATGCCGTTCGTGGCGGTCACAAATGTCACAGCCAAGTTTGGCTTCTCCTTCGCGGTGCACACGCCGACCAACCAGAAAGGCACCCCGTACTGATCTGGCACGCGCTTCAGACCACCAATGCCAGCCCCACCCTCTTCACGCTTGAGCCTGAGCCCGCCAGCGGCCATCAACGCGACGTTGTAATCGGTATGCTTGGCGGGGTCGGTATAATTCCTAAGGCAAACGTTGCCAATATTGATCTCATCCGTCGCCTTCTTGAGCGATATGGTTGTCGTCAACGGAACAAGTCCGATGGCGTCCTTCTTGAACTCCTTCTTCACTGACACCGCTTTATATTTGATTGGCGAATGAATCGCCGTGATATGCTTGAGGCAAGCACTATGTTGTGAATAGACTTCGTCGACCCCCCAGTGGTAGTCCATGCAATTCAATGGGCTGAACTGGTCGAACTGGTCGACTACCTCTTTCTTGATGTCGTATATTGCGAACTTGTTTCGCATGAAGTCCTCGGCATCTATGGTGCGCTCTACGTCTCCCGTCTGCATCTTCACATTCTGCCCATCAATCGACTTGATCTCATACACAGACTCATCGCCCTCCTGGCGGTTGTACACCGTCACGCCCACCTTGAAACCTTTGACAGCCAACGTTTCGGACACGTTCACCCACTCGCCACGCTGGTCAAAGGTCTTGACACCTGTCGAGGAGACGCTGCTAGCACACTGTGGTGCATGCGCGACGGCCTTGGCCTTCCATGGGCAGCGAACGTTGTTATTGCCAGTGCTGGCAGCCATAGCTTTCCAAGCGTCAACTGCGATGTCGGTGATCTGTTAGTATACCCCGCGGCTCTCGTCGGGCTTGTTGAAGACGAAGTGGGCAACTCGAACATCGGCGAGCCCGACTATGTTGGCCAGCGAGCGCTCGATGGATCGATTTCGAAGTCAATCGCAAGCTTGCGAATCTTCTGCAGCAACTCATCGCCCTGTAACGCGATCTGCGCCTTGCGTTCGTTCTGCAACACACTGACGTCCGAGAGCTTCAGTAGCGTCTGTTCGTCGCCCTTCCTATACTGGTCGCTCGGGCCATGCATAGCCTTGATGCACGCGAGCTTGAATAGCACCCCCGACCCCTCCTTCGCGATCTTGCAAGTCGCGACGGCTGCCGCGACATCTGACTTTACTATCGTCGCTCTGGCCAGGTGCCTGTTGAAGTCCCTTAGCTCGCGAAGAAACACTGGATTGTCCAGTCCGCCTGACATTTCCTTCACATAGTCCGCCATGTGGTCTATCTCATGCTTGAAGACTGCGCCCCTGCCCGCCTGGCGCCTGACCTTATCCCATGGGAACGTCTCATTCGGATTCAGCTCTAATTTCTGCTTCAGGCTCTTCGCGTACTGCGCAATCTTGAGCATGATTTCCAGCCTGCTCTCGCACTTGGCAGCGGCCTGCCCTGCGTTGCCCGATTCTTGCACAAGGTCTGGAACGAAAGGAAACGCCTCGATAAACTGCCATTTGAAGATGTCCCATGTGATACCGTTTACAGCCGCATCAGCATAAGTTGGTTGGAATTGCTGGAGGCGTTGCATCGATATCTTCCCGTCCTGGCTTATGTCGCTGAACCGCTCTGGGTTGGTCTCGGGCACGTTCGTGCCATGTATGATGCATCGCAAACCTTGCGATGTATGACCGCATGTGTAACTCTGATATTTACCATCACCATCATCGTAGAACGGTAGCTGTCCTGCGCTATCGGCCATTATCTTGTCGTTAAACCCTTTGATCTTGAGGTACTCAGCAGTGCCCACTGGGGGCACCTCGGCACACGTAGGCATCAACAGATGCTCGTGCCTGAACCCATTTCCCAATATTTTAATGATCAAGTCAGTGACGTCACACGGCACGACGCCGTCGCCATCTGTTGCATGGGCTCACGTACATATACTTACTGTTGATTTTCTCTGTCAGTAGCATACCATGTTGGCGAGCTATCGCCTTGACCTGTTCGTACAAATCCACCACCTCTGCTTTAGGCGAGTCGAACTTCCTCTCAATAATGTCCATTGCGTCCTTGCATTTGAGAATCTTAGCATCCGCTCCATGCGGCTGCATGTCACAGATGGATGCAAGACGCAACTTGCAAATCGTGAGCACAAAATGATGCGCGCGAAATGCCCTGGAGCCCAAATGACAA
Source organism: Prorocentrum cordatum (assembly GCA_963575745.1). Taxonomy (NCBI): domain Eukaryota; class Dinophyceae; order Prorocentrales; family Prorocentraceae; genus Prorocentrum; species Prorocentrum cordatum. Next base: position 97,962 of record CAUYUJ010017893.1, read on the forward strand.
CGGACTCAACATGGCATGCCCCAAAAAACAACATGCAACTCAATTGTTGCAACACTACCTGCGGATTTGCATCGATTGCAATTGTGATCAGCGTAGATATGATATGCGAGAAGTCGCAATGATGAGTGCAACACTTGCAAAAATATTATCAAATTCTTCTTTTTTTGAAGAGTACACCCTGCAAAATATGTGATTATGTCGATATGGTGAGAACCATGTTGAAAAGTTAGCGGAGTTACTAACTTTTATAACTCGGGCTAACTCAGGGCTCCGACTTAGCAAACTTATAAGTGCGCCAACACATTATAACATGTTATAACCTGTTATAACCTACTTACAACATACTTATAACCTACTTATAACTATTGATAACTCTTATAACAGGTCAATTCCTTCAGGCAGAGGAGCCCAGAGCGGCCTCCGGCACCGTTTCCGGACGGATCCGCTGGATCCGCTGGATCCGGTGACGAATCCCAAACCGGCGCCCTCGCCTGAGACATCCTCACAAAACGGGCCCGGGGGGGGATGCCCAGAGGAACCCAGAGCGGCCTCCGGCACCGTTTCCGGACGGATCCGCTGGATCCGCTGGATCCGGTGACGATTCCCAAACCGGCGCCCTCGCCTGAGACATCCTCACAAAACGGGCCCCGGGGGGGATGCCCAGAGGAGCCCAGAGCGGCCTCCGGCACCGTTTCCGGACGGATCCGCTGGATCCGCTGGATCCGCTGGATCCGGTGTCGAATCCAAACGGCGCCCTTCAACGCCTGAGACATCCCCACAAAACGGGCCGCGTGGAGGGGGATTGCCAGAGGAGCCCAGAGCGGCTCCGGGACCGTTTCCGGATAAGATCGCTGGATCCGCTGGATCCGGTGACGAATCCAAACCGGCGCCCTCGCCTGAGACATCCTCACAAAACAGGCCCCGGGGGGGATGCCCAGAGGAGCCCAGAGCGGCCTCCGGCACCGTTTCCGGACGGATTCGCTGGATCCGCTGGATCCGGTGACGAATCCCAAACCGGCGCCCTCGCCTGAGACATCCTCACAAAACGTGCCCCGGGGGGGATGCCCAGAGGAGCCCAGAGCGGCCTCCGGCACCGTTTCCGGACGGATCCGCTGGATCCGCTGGATCCGGTGACGAATCCCAAACCGGCGCCCTCGCCTGAGACATCCTCACAAAACGGGCCCCGGGGGGGATGCCCAGAGGAGCCAGAGCGGCCTCCGGCACCGTTTCCGGACGGATCCGCTGGATCCGCTGGATCCGGTGACGAATCCCAAACCGGCGCCCTCGCCTGAGACATCCTCACAAAACGGGCCCCGGGGGGGATGCCCACCTGAAGGCATTTGAAGTTAGTAACTGTTAGGCGGAGTTATAACTTAGTTATAACTCATTTATAAAAGTTAGCATGTTGATTTATTTCGGATAACATGATAGTTTTTCGGCTAACATATACTTGATTTTGGGGCGTTCAATGTTGTTTCAATTTCGATGTTGTGTTTCTAGCGGGATGTTTTGAAGATGTATTCATTGATGTGAAGATGTATACTTCTACATCGCAAACGCGTCAGCATTCCAATTTGCGATACTCAACTGGCCAAATGCAAGTGATTGCATCGCCGAGACGCCTGTTAATCACAGGGTGCCTCAGCGAGTCCAAAGGAATGAGCACGGGATTATGATCTTCGTCTATGGAGTACCTAGAATAGTAATGAGTCTGCAATTCCAAGACTAAGCATAGAGGCCCTGAGGGCGCAGTCTCTGTGTCACAATCTACATGGAACCAGACCTGCACGGCTGCATGTCCTGCAGCACGCCCCAGCAAGCATATGTCTCCTCTATGGATCGGCCCGTACTTGGTCCACGCCGTGAGGCTCGATGATGCCGATTGCGTTTGCGGACGCAACTCCTTCAAGACGCCCATGAGCTTCTTGGTGGCGGCTACGGGGTCGACCAGCGTCGTTGAGATGCTGAAGTGCTCCATGTCGTAACTGTGCTGCGCCGTGAGCTGCATCATCAATGACTTCTCGGGGGTCCTCATGCACGCATGGTCCTTTGCAAACTTCTTGCACACTTTGTGCTTCCGCTCGTGGGCGAAGCAGTTCAAGGGTCCGAATTTGAAGTACATGTCGGCAAGATGAGTTGCCATATGGCGTTTGTAAACCCAATATTTAGTCCCGTATGTGCGCGTGTGTAGCTCCAAATGCTTCATCACGGCGACATCCAGCTCACGTGCAGTCGCGAGGCCCCTGGACGAGAGAATAACCATATCAATGGCATCGCACAGTGCAAGTAACTTGCAATATGACCCGAGATGGTGCCTGCATCAGGCAGCTTGGCAATGACTTGCCTGATGAAGTGCGCCAGCACGGGAATCATAGACAGCTCTTGCGATGCGTTTGCTTGTAGTTCGCCCTGTGCGAACACGGCATTGGCGGCGTGAAACTTGTGGGGCCATGTCCAATTTGAAAGATAGTCGTTGAGATCTTCGGCGCTGCAGAGTTTGCAAAACGCCTTGTTCTCAGTGAAAGCTTTCACTTCTTTAGCTACGATGCCATTGACGCTATAGATGTGCATCCAATCGAAGCAGAGGAGCGACATGACACCGTAGGCGAGGTTGGCGTCCAAGGCAACGTGCGTCGGATGAAAGTTCCAACCCTTTAGCTGCGTGATCTCCTTCCACTTGTTGTCGCTAATGTCACCGCGGCCGTGCCTCCCCCAGTCGGGGCGTAGCCTTTCCAAGATAGCAACGATCTGCGCGTCTGCGTTGACGACGCGTTTGCTTCTGTCGAGGCATGCGTCCGATATAAATGTGCCAGACGTGTCGTGCGACGCATAGTCGAACTTCTGGTTGAGCACGTTCCTGCAGATGGCACGCGGTTTGGTGCCCGCGTGCCCTTTGTTCATGTGGAATTCACGGAGGGCTTCTTCGTCGCCCACAGTGCAGCCCAACCTCGCGATTATAGTCGCGTGCCTTGTGGCATCCCCTGCTTCTGACACGCCCAAGATAACTCCAGTCGTACGAAAGTTCACCCCGCCAGACGTATTGAACATGAGCTCGTTGCACGTCATTGCAACCGACTGCCCGATCCCTCCAGGCATGTCCCTCACTTTGGAAACCCGAGCGGTGCTGAGCACGAGCCATGCGTCTTCGTCCTGCAAGAACTCATCGAACTCTAGACACGACCAGTATACAGCATCCACCCCTCGGTGGTCTTTGCCCTTGGCCAACGGGTCACGCGGTGAGATACAGTCGAAATATAAGCAGATGCGCCATGGGGATGCTAGGGAGCACGGGTGCTTGGCGAGCTGGCGGCGCAACAGATCTCTGAACCCCTTACTCCGTTTCGCCGTCGAGTACAAGTACGGGCCAGGGGCGCACGCCCAGTTCTTGAAGCTCTTACCGCTGTTCAATGGCATATCAATGCCGACAAGCACGTCACCGTACTGGTTCGATTCGGCACCGATTAATTTCTGCCTTGCGCTGTACTGCGCATAACGCGAAATGTTACCTGGCATACCATTATCTCGTACGTACTTGAGAATGTATGTAAGACTCCGCTCAGATACATATGGGCCTCTGTGTAACTCAATCAGTGCTTCGGCGTCTGTCTTGCGACGCTTCGGTGGCCCCGCCGACATGGCTTGAGCCAAAACTGCTACTGAGTGATGGTAGCATGGATGCGATATCTGCAATCGCAACAGAGGATTGTGCGACGGGTGCCCCTCGCATACGATGGAACAACGACTTGCATTTTACATTGCACCATGCAGGCATACATGAACAATGCACACAAGCGTTATAGCACAGCGAAACAAATCGCGAGGAGTCGCGATCTCGCGAGAAGTCGCGATCGGCGATGGGCAGAGCAGACAAGCGGCTACGAGCGCTCGTCTATGAACTTCATCGCCTTGGTGAAAGCCTCCTGGCGCGTGCTGCCCGTGCCCCAGCGGATGCGCCTGTCGGACCGCCCCAGGGCAGCCCTGTACTGGGACTTGTCTGGCTGCGTGAGTATATACCCCGCGCGGTACTCGATCTTCGGGGCCCCCGTCAGCGGGGCCTTGGGCAGCGGCTTCGGCTTCGCCGTGGGCCTCGGCTTCGCCGAGGGCCTCCGCATGACCACCTGCATGGCCTTCTTCGGCGGGGCGCCCTTCATGACCTTCTTCGGCGGCCCCCCCTCCTCGTCGGCGAGTTCGTCGCCATCGTCGTCGGCGCCCTCGACGCCATCGGCATCGCCCCCAGCAGCTGCTGGACGTTTACTCAGGGCCACGGCCTCCTTACGCTTGCGCATTGTCTTGCGAAGCGCTGCCTCCTCATCAGATAAGTCGCCGAGCGGGGCGGGCATTCCTCCCGCGGCTGGCGGGGCCGCAGGCGGGGGCGCCTCCTGTGGTGAGGGCGCATCTTGCGGTGGCGCTTTGGGCTTCGGCATCATCCCTGGCGGAGGCGACCAAGAGTGTGGCGATTGGCCAGGCACCATCCCTGGCGGAGGCACCATTCCTGGATGAGCGTACATATGGTACGCGTTCATCGTCCCGCACATGGATTGGTAGGCGCCGAAGTCGCAAATGGCGGGAGGCGGGGCGGTCGGCGGCGGCGGGGCGGGGCGGTCGTCCCGCACATGCTTGGCCGCTTGCTTGCCGCCCTGCATCAAGCGACTGCTCAGTCGCACGGAGTCGGGCTCGTCGATGCACCAGTCCTGTCCGCGTGGCGGGTCCCCCTCGGGGTACGCGGTATAGTACCGCGATTCGCTCTCCGGTATAGTACCACGATTCGCTCTCGAGGGAGTCTGGAGAATCGTATTCCCATATAGTTCTGTGTTTCCAGTCTCGTGCCTTCATGGCAGCCAGCTTCAGCTTGACCTGCACCAGGATGTCGTACCACATGTCGTTGGTAACGCCAGTGAGTTGGGACGATACCACCGCTGCGAGTTGACCCCTGCTCCCCTCGGACAGAGTGTACATACCGATCGCATGGGCCCTCTTGCACACCATGGCGATCATCGCCTTCTGCGACATGTCGCCGCTCTTTAACTTGGTCGCCTCAGACGCCGAAAGGAAGCGCGAGAATGCAGTTACCTTCTGCCACTTCTTATCTGCGGTGCTGGTCAGCACACCCGTCTTCTGCCCTACCGCCGTGCAGATTTCTGCAATCTGATCAGGGGACCAGTCTGGGAGCGCATTGTCCCGAATTGTGCCCACCAAGAGCGTAGCGTCGTCAGTGCTGATCGTTCCGAAGGATCGCACTCTCGACAACAACGACTGCATCTGGTTGTCGGCGCATGTCTTTGCGTCGAGTCCGCAGCCGACTTGGGTATGATGCCAATCAATCATATGATTGAGTTCGGCCAGCACATCACGTATCGACGTCATTGCTGCTACGCAGCAGAAAGCGATATGTAAGTTCGCAAAACTGTTTGAGCCAAACTGGTTACGGAGCCCACGACGATGACGCGTGCACGCTTGGCGATGAGGCAAAGGTCAACAGGGGTGTCGAACAAACCAACAGCGCGAGGGTTGGTAGTCGTTTTGGGGGGGTGGTAGTCCTCTCGGGGGGCGGGGGGGGGTCAGCCATCGTCGTCGCCACGGCTGGGCGCAGCTTGACAAACACTGACTTGGATGGGTCCACCCCCTTGCTCGGCATGCTAATCAGATGTATGGCATGATTGGCGTGACCACTGATCATTTGACGTGGACCATTGCGAATCTGAACACATCATCGCACGTGCGAAGCCTCGCCCGACACGGCCCCATCAGCGCGGCATGCGCTCTGATTTGATGCTCGCGTGCTGCTCGCACGCGTTCTCCCACTCAGCGTGGGCATCGATGCGATCACCGATCGACTCCATCCACTCGCTCTTGGCCTCCTCCATCTTCTTCTTGGCGGCCTCGAACTTCTTGAACTTCTCGAGAACCTGGGAATCGCGCGCTAAAACAAAACACACATATACAGGGCACAGGCATTCAATGCCACCAAATTCAAATGCAATTGCAATTTCTAGTGCGGCGGCTAATGTCATTGCAATGAGTGGTTAACGTGTTTTCACACGCGAGGCCACCTTCTTCGATGCACACAAGAACTCGGCCTTGCATGCTACCTTGGTGATGTTAGCGTTGGTCAGCCTGACATGTTTGTCCTCCTTCCAGTCCTGGCGAGCCTGGGCATCCATCGCGATCGTCTTGCGGGACTTGTCCATTGCCCCTCCACAACTGAAACGATAACTTGTGCAAAACCTATTGCAACTGAGCCGATAAGCCACACATCCCCCACTCCCCCCTAACAATTGACCCCAGATTTGCAATGGTTGCAACGCTGCCCCGACGAGCTCGATCCAGGCAGTGTTTTCTTAGCGCATGGCGCGAAGCGCCCGCCCTCCCCGCGACAGGCGCAACTCTTGGGAAACGGTGTTTACACACTCGGACCTAATTGCGTATCCACGCACTCACGCGCCGAAGCCTAAGGCCTTGCGCCCCCGTGCTCTGCACAAGCCCCCTGTGTCGATTACCAGCTTCCTTGCCCGATCGTGCTGCCCATGCAAGTCCACGGCGTGCTCACACGCTTGCAGCCAAGCGTACTCGGCGTCCTCGGCATTTTTCTTGGCCTTCTCGTACGCCTTGAAGCACTGCATCACCTCGCACCGAACGGGCGGGGCATGTCGGATGGTGGGGGAGGGGGGGGGGGGGGGAAATAGGTGTGGCGAGAGGCGTCACCACGCCCGCCGTGAGACGCACAACCAGGCGGGATCACGCCGACAACATCAGACACACCCCACAACCTAGCCCAGAACTGTCATATCACGCCGCTCTTCTAGTGTACATACACCGCACCAAACAACAATATCATATCTGCATGCATATGCAAGCATGTCCCGACAGCGCGCGGCGCGGCGACAAGGTCGCCTTGCGGTCCATCTGCTTCGCCTTCTTGAGGCTGTTGGCCTGGTGCTTGATGGCGGTGTCAAGCTGCTGGTTCCTAAACAGTATATCCTCATGGCGATGCAGGGCTCGGAGTGCTTTGATATCTTCATGCATGCGCGGCATTGTGGCTATAGAGAAGAGAGACGGGCGCGATCTGTGCCAGAACGCTGCGACGATGATCGCATCCGTCGACGATGTGCGATCGCTGTCTGGGCAGCGTGATCTCCGCCGCCCCCGTCCTCGTCATCATTGGTATCCTCGTCCTCATCCTCCCCGCCATCCTCCGTGTATGTTGGTGCAGAACGGTTATCAGCCCAGCCCGCCCACCGTCGACCTCCCCGCCCGAATTGGCGTCAATTGGTGACGGCTCGTCATCGGCTTATGCTGGTGGTGGATCGTGGCGGAGCGGCCCCGTCGAGGATACGGCGGACCGCATGGTTACTGATATGAACCAGCAGCTCGAGTCGGCTGATGATCATCGCCGTGTGATCGTCTCCGTGGTTGATCGTGCCCTGAAGCAGCGCGATGACTACATCAAATGGCATGAGCAGATTCAGAGCAACGACGCCACGATCGAAGCTCAGAAGGCCACGATCGAGAGCCAGGCCGCCACTATCGCGAGCCAAGTCGCCACGATCGCGAACACTCGCGAGGGCCAGGGCCGCGTCGCGAACCTTCGCGAGGACCATGAGGGTCGCGATTGCGGGGATGATGGTAGTGAGTCTCGGCTTGTGACCTGTAAGAGAGTTCGCTGAGGTCCCCAGGGGGCCCGCCGATCCAAATTGGGCCCTTGTGGAGGCCAAATCGAATTCATTTTTTTTGGGCAAAAAAAAAAAAACATTGGTTTTCTAGCTGCGGCAAGTGATAGCGAAACGCGTTTCAAAAACAACGCACGTTAGATGCGCCGCGCGAAATTACTTCGCGGCGCCGCGCTCGCGACTCGGGCTCAAAGCGGCCGTTGCAATTTTTTAGAATGCAGTCCGCGCGCGAAAACAAGAAATCCGCCCCTGGCGCAAACCTAGGAATCAGTTTCTTCAAAATACACTTCGGCGGCCTCGCTCTCGAGCGCGCGCGCAGTCGACGCCGAAAAGAACTATTTCATACCGCTGGCGGGATGCACGCCGCGCGCGGCGTGCTAACATACGAGATGTTAGCGCATCGAGCTCGTCGCGTTTACCAAGCAGTAACCCAACAGTGCCATTAAACACCTAACGGTATGAAAACACAAGCGGCCTCAAGCGGCGTTGCTTTCTATTCGATGTCGGCGCCATTGCTCTGCATTATGTTCCCGCGCCTCGCGCGGGAGGGCGGATTGCATTTTGCTCGCGGGGGCCCCTTTATGACAGGAGTCAAAAAAAAAAAGCCCAAGAGTCCAACGTCATTGAAGATGCACACTCTAGCCCAGAACCCAGAAAATCTCAAGGGGGGTCGGCAGAATGGCAAGAGCACTTCGGATATCACGATCACGTGCCACGCGTGACTTCGGAGCGTGGCTTGTAGTTAATACGTATGCATATTGCCGACGACGCACGACAGACCGACGGACGACGACGACGGACGACGGACAACACGACGACAACAACCGACGAGGAGCCTCTGGGCGCCCCGGCGAGCCGAGGAGACCTCCGAGCGATCTTCTCGCAGCTCGAAGGGGGGCGCGGCCAGCCTTCCTCCTCCTCCTCCTCCTCCTCCTCCTCCTCCCTCCCCCTCCTCCTCCTCCTCCTCCTCCTCCTCCTCCTCCTCCTCCTCCTCCTCCTCCCTCCTCCTCCTCCTCCTCCTCCTCCTCCTTCTCCTCCTCCTCACCCCCTCCCCCTCCTCCTCTTTCCTCCTGTTTTTCCCTCGGACTCCCTCGTCGATGATCCCCCTTGCCTCCTCGCCTCCCCGCGTTTCTCCTGACGTTGTTCTTTCTATTCCTCCTCCCCTGCACACTGCGCGCATTCCCCACCTCACCCTCCGCCAGCCGCCCTCCTTCCCCTGTCGTCCCTCCTCGTCCTTCCGCCCCCCTCCCCCGGCCCAGGTCCTCGAGTCCTCCATCCTCGCGCCTCGCGCCCTCGGGCCTTTCGGTCGCGTTTTCCCCCTCCACCTCTTACGATTATTCTTCTTCTTCTTCTTCTTCTTCTTCTCATTCCTCCTCCTCCCTCCCCCGTCCCTCCTTCTCCTCATCCTCCTCCTCCTCCTCCTCCTCCTCCTCCTCCTCCTTCCTTCTCCTCCTCCTCCTCCTCCTCCTCATCCCGTTCCCCCCCTCCTCCCTCCCCCTCCTCCTCCACGTCGTCCTCCTCAGGGCCTGGCAGACGGGATGATGGGGTCGTGATGGGATGATTGTTCGGCTGTCTCGTCATTGCTGGATTCACCAATTCAACCGTCGCGCCGCATCGCCTCGACTTCCCCGGGCTGCGCGCGGGTTGGCCAAGGGCATTCGCGTCACCACTGGGCCAGTGGCATTGTGCGTGGCTAGAACTCTAATTAACGGCCTCGGGCTAATGCGCCCATGCCCCCGTTCCCCCCTCAGCTCCCCAACGCCTCTCCCTCCTCTCCGCCCTCCCATTCCATTCCATCCCCCCTTCTCCCCTTTCCCATCCCCCCCGATGCCCCGCTCGGCACGGCTCCGCTCATCCCGGGCCCCGGGTTCACATCAGGTCGGCGACGGCCGCCAGCCCGCGGGCCTGGAGGGAGGAGGGGGGAGCTGTCGGTGGAGGTGGAGGTGGTGGAGGAGGAGGGCAGGCCCACAAATGACGCGGCCTTCGCCATCTTCAAGTATTGCCCGTAGAGCCCCCAGCGACGGCGGCGCCCATTGAGGCGCAACGAAGACTTGACAATATTGCACCACCGCGTGGAAGCCCCGGGATCAAAGACGGCATCGACGGCCTCATCGAGGGCCTCGTTGCCATCCGTGGGATCCTGGATCACCTCGAAGCTCCCATCGAGTTTCTGGGCCGCCATCATGATGGCGCTCCGACCAGCGCAAAACAACTGATCCCTCGGGCCCAAATCCTTCGGAACCCAGCTCGACCTCGTCTCCCTCCTCGCTCCTCCCTCTTCCCCTATCCCTCGCCATTCCCCTCCTCCTTCCTCTCCTCCCTCCTCCCTCCTCCCTCCCCTGTTTCCTTTTCCGCCCGCCCTCCCTCCGCCGCTCCCTGAAGCTCTGGCCGGGCGCGAGAGCCCGCGAGCCCGCGCGGCCGCCGCCCGCCGCGGCCCCCACGGCGTCGCCGATGGGAACGAGGACGTTTCCGCGCGGCCGCCTCCCTTTCTCTGATCCCGATCCTCCCTGCCTGGCTCCTTCGCACCCCCTGCTTCCTGCCCCCCTCCCCTCTCCTCCGCGCCCCCATCCCCTCCTGCCCTTCCCTTCGCCCCCCGCCCCCGGCCCCCGGGCCCCCTCAGCCCCCCTCGCCTGACCCTCCCCGAGGGCCTGGCGTGCAGGGGGAGCGGCGAAAGTCTCGCGCTTCTCTTGCTCGCATACCCTCGAGCGACTTGCATCAAAGCGGCACCTATCCAACGTCTCGCGTCGGAAGATATTAAGCTAGCGGCCGAAAAAGCTCCGCAGGGGAAGGGCTCGAGCTGGGTGGTGTTAGGGCTTAAGAAGGGCTGGGGCGCAGGAGGGGCGCCGGGGTCCCAGGGGCCACAGGGCCAAGGGTTTCGGGGCAAGGGCGAGGCGGGTTGCGTTGTAGAGGGGACTGCGGAGCGCGCCGCCTCGCGAGGCTTCGAAACTCGAGACCCGATGTCCTGACCGCCAGCGCCCACTGCGGCGCGCCAGGGGCGCGCCAAGCGGCGTCGCGCTAAGCCGAGAGAGCCCCTTCAGCAATCACTTCGGGCTTCTCCTCAGCGCGGAGCCCGCTCAAGAGGGGCGACCACTTGGCGCACGGCCCCTCGCGGATCGCAGGGTAGGAGGCCATCGTCAGCTTCGCAGCGGCCTCGGCGTTGCAGCGGCTCGTCGGAGACGGCGTGAAGGCCCACCGCACACCTCGGGAGGCGCGAGCGTTCTTTCAGACTCTACACCCTACCCCCATCCCCCACCCCTCCTCCTCCCTCCTCCTCTCCCCTCTCATTTGCTCATCCCTCCCTCCCTCCCTCCTTCCCTTCCCTCTCCTCCTCCTCCTCCTCCTCGTCCTCGTCCTCGTCCTCCTCCTCCCCTCAACGCCCTCCATTGCCTCCAGCCTTCAGCGCCCCCAGACGACGGGCCCCCGGGGTCCAGAGACGGCCCCCAGAGGCCTAAATTCGCGGAAAACATCAGCCTTGATCTTCCCGCGAACCACAGCGACGACGACGACGACGACGACGACGACGACGACGGACGACGGACGACGGACGACGGTCGACGGACGACGGACGACGGACGACGACGACGACGACGACGACGACGACGACGACGCGACGACGCGACGACGACGACGACGACGACGACGACGACGACCTCGACGACGACGACGACGACGACGACGACGACGACGACGGACGACGGACGACGGACGACGACGACGACGACGACGACGACGACGACGACGACGACGGACGGCGACGACGACGACGCCGATCGAGAGAGGGAGGAGGACGAGGAGGAGGGGGAGGAAGTGGAGAGGGGAGGGGGTGGAGGTGGAGGAGGAGGGGCAGGAGGAGGAGGAGGAGCAGCAGCGGGGGAAGCACGAGGATCGGGATACTACTGACTACTAGCTACTGTTTCCCGCATCCTGTGCTCCTGCGCTCCCGTCGGACAGGAACAACTGGAAGTGGCCGGCAGGCGTGATCGCGAGGTCGCCAGCCTTGAGGACCATGCGCGAGCCGTGCTGCTTGACGATGTCCTCCCAGCCCGGCGAACCCAGTGCTGCATCGCGTAGATATTCCGCACCAGGGCGGCATTAGTCTCGTCCGTAGCGTAGCTGTCGATTTTCTCGAACGCGGCTGAGGGCAATCCTACTTCTTTGACCTTGGACTTGATGAACTCGGCCACCTCGCCCTTCAGCTCAGACGCGAAAGTGTTCTTCTCGGTCGCCTGCAGCCTCTCCGACGCCCACTTATTGTGGGCCTTCAGGCCCTTCAGGTTCAGGATTGTCTTCATGCAGGCGTCGGCGACGACCACCTCCGCAGGTAACGAGAAAAGGGGGACGTCGTCGTCGTCGTCGTCGTCGTCGTCGTCGTCGTCGTCGTCTTCGGCGTCGTCGTCGTCGTCGTCGTCGTCGTCGTCGGAGGTGGAAAAAGAGCAAGAGGAAGGAGGGAGGTTCCACCTTCACCGGAGTGGTCACCAGCGTCTCGGAGGTCACCGGGCCCGGGAACGCGTTGATGTCAGCCGCCTCGGGCTTCGCACCCTGATCGCCGCACTCGGCGGCATCGACCTCTAGGCTCTCCCACGATGCAGTCGGGAGGCCCCACTTCTTCCGCTCCTTGTGCTGCTTCGCGAGGGTCGCCCTGAAGGTGCCGCGCGCCTTCTTCGCCTCCTTGTACGCCGTGCTGCTCTTCAGGTCCTTCTCCAGCGCGTCGAAGGTCTTCGTCAGGGCCTGGATGTCGCCCATCCTTGTCAGACCCGCGAGTGTCGCGAGCTTCTCGTCAGCACCGCCCGCGATCTTCTTGCACTCCTTGTCCAGCGCCTCAGCCGCGGCCGTGAGAGTCGCGACCATCTCGTTGATCTCAGGCGGCACCTCGGAGCCTTGGAATACATCCTTGATCTGAGCGGGTGCCATCTCAACTTCTTCCTGCATGTGGCCAAAAGCTTCAGACAACTTGGTTTTCGCCGAGGTTAACCGAGAACGGCACGTCACCTTCGCCTGCCCCTTCTTGATGTCGCTCCCCGAGTCCGCCTCGGATTGATCCTGCTTCTTCTTCTCCGCCTCCGCTTGGGCCCACTCCTCGGCAGCTGCAGCATCCTCTGCCTTCTGCTTCTCGATGGCCTGCTCGTCCCTCTGCTTCTCCACCAACGCTCTGAGGATCGACTGCGACATCACGTCCCGCTCCGGCTCGACGTTCGGACGCACGCCAGCCACGAAGTCGTTGAACCCCTCGGGCTGGGGGAGCGCGGCGTTGGAAGTCAGAGGGCCCTGCTGACCCCCGCGGCGCTTCTTCCGCATATCCTCGCCTTCGGCCAGAGCACTCTTGAGGTCACATTCGCCCGTAATTTTCCTCTTCTTGCTGAGCTTCTCGTCCAGGTAATCCTCCTGCCCAGTGAACGTACGAAGGCCCCTGAACTTGTAGATGAGGTCGATGCCCTTGTACTTGCGAAACGGCGTGTCGACGTCGTCCTTCAGCTCCTGCCACTTCTCCTTGGCCTCTTCCTCTGTCAGGGTCGACTCTTTCTGCTTCTGCTCCCTGAACCATTCGTCGAAGGGAATCCAATCCTCGAGCTGGCCGTCCGAACGCAAGTCCTTCTTGCCCTGCTCCTGCGCCACATCCTGCGACTCCCACTGCCGCTTCGCGTTGCTGTCGCGATCCTTGTTCTTCTGCTTGGTGTCCTTAAACCACTTAGCCTTTTCTGCTTTGTCCTTGGCCGACCACCATTTCTTCACTGGCTTAGTCGAGGCAGCCATGAAGGACTTGTAATTGCGTTTGCAATCCAAGCAACTCTTGAGGTTGGCGCTCCACCTGACGAGCATGGCAGCAGGAGTCTCCTCCTCGCAATTGCAACGTACATCAGACACATCCGGCGCGGGGCCCTGGGGGTCGGGAGCGGGCATGCTCGGCCACTCGGCCTCCTTGGCTTCGAGGTCTCTTGGCCCCGTTAGTCTCGAATGCACTGGAGACTAGATGGCAATGGAGGGTGGAGGGAGGCGGGCGGGCGGGGCGGAGGAGGATAGGGGATATGCGGAAGACGGGGAGGAGGAGGAGGAGGGAGTAGAAAGTATAAGTAAGAGAGGAAGAGAGGAAGCGGGAAGCGGGGGAGGATGGACGGACGGACGGGGGGGAATGTGGCCGGGGGCCAGGACCTGTCCGAGCACGCGCACGGCACCAAGTCCCCGGTGCTTGGACGAGAAGATGGCGGAGCCCGAAGGCGGCGCGCGTGTCGCATCGAGGATTCGGGTCGGGCATTGGCTCTCAAGCAGCCCTGTCGATGCCACTCGGAGATCCCCAAAGCCCTCAGTGCCCACACCCTCGGATGTCCCTTGGAAGCTCTTTGGGGGCCCGGGTTGGGTTGGGGCCCTCTTGGAGCCCTCTTGGGGACCTCGTGGAGCCATCCTAGAGCCTGGAGCCCTCTTTGGGGACCTCTGGGGGCCCTGGGCCCTCTTGGATATTGGATCCCTCTGGAACGCCCCTGGGGTCTCTTGGGCCCCATCTGGGATCCCTGGGTCCCTTGGGCCCCTCGTGGGGGACCTCCTGGGGCTCTCTTGACCCCCTGGGACGCCTCTGGGGTCATCTTGGATCTTGGACGACACCCAAGCCGTATTGGGGCCCCTCCTGGACTGGCGTGGGGTTTCCTCAGGGGCCTCATGAGACCTATCGAGGCGGTATAGACTTGTGTTGTCATTGGTCATTAGCGTCGATCAGCATCGATTCAGCGTCGACCAGTGTCGATCAGCGTGCCGGCAAGATGACATGAGAGATTCCCGCGAGTTGCGACATGAGTTTTGTTTCCTGCATGACTCGAAGGGGTTCAGTATGGCTTACTCGATCTCTACCCACATCTTGGCTAGGGCCGAGGGTCAGATAGAATAGTGCTTTCCTCTGCAGGACAAACCAAGACAGGGACGTCAAGGTGGCCAAGCGCCTCGCCAGTGAAGATGACGAAGATTTGCCACGTCCAACCGTTCGCTTCTGTCAAAAGTTTTGGCGCATCAGTTTCAGCTTGACCGAACAGGTTGATTTCGCCCCTTGACGTCCGTTTGGTTTGTTCTGCAGACCTGACATCCCAGTCCTACTCAACCCACATCCCCATCCCGATCCCCGCCATCACAACAACACCCCAGCTGGGGATGTGCCCCTCAATGCTCGGAGGGAGCAGCACCTGTCCCCATCTTGGCGGAGGGGGTAATCCGGCCAGTGGGGCCTTGTCCACGCTGGTGGGGACCCATCGTCGATCATCGATCGATCGTCGATCGTCGCTCGATAGCCGCTCGCCGCTCGATCGTCGATCGTCGGGGCCCGGGGGCGGCCCCAACCCCGCTGGAGGCCTTTCCGCGCAACGCTGCGCCCTGCCCGAGGAGGAGGACGAGGGGGAGGGAGGAGGAGGAGGAGGAGGAGGAGGAGGAGGAGGAGGAGCAGGAGGAGCAGGAGGAGCAGGAGGAGGCGGAGGATGGAGGAGGAGGAGGATGAGGAGGGAGGTAAGGAGGGAGAGAGGAGGAGGAGGAGCGGAGGAGGAGGAGGAGGGAGGAGGAGGGGAAGGAGGCCCACCCCCCGCTGGAGCCCTGGCCGGCCACCGCTGCGCCCTGCCCGAGGGACAGGAGGAGGAGGAGGAGGAGAGGAGGAGGAGGAGGGGGAGGAGGGAGAGGAGGAGGAGGAAGGAGGAGGAGGTAGGTGGAGGAGGAGGAGGACGAGGAGGAGGTGGAGGAGGAGGAGGAGGGAGGAGGAGGAGGAGGAGGAGGAGGAGGAGGAGGGAGGAGGAGGAGAAGGGAGGGGGAGGAGGAGGAGGAGAAGGAGGCCTTCCCCCCCCGCTGGAGGCCTGGCCGAACCCCGCCACGCCCTGCCCTCGCGCCGCCTGCACGCCGCGCTGTGGGCTGTGGGCAAGCGGGGCGCAGCGCACCTCGCCGCGCGTGGACGCGCCGCGCCAGGCCTGCCGGGGGGCCGCTGGGGCCGTCGGGCCTCGGCCGTCGGTCGTCCTGTTCGGCGCCCAAGCAGTGCGTGGGTTGATCGACAAGGCCCCAGAGATCCAACGCATTCGGCCTCGAGGGAGGGGCCCTCGCCGGGCCCCGGGACCGTCGACAGAAACGACTCAGGATGAGAATCCAGCCCTGGGGAATGGGTCGAGACTTCGGGGGACCGCGCATTGAAAAAATCACGGCACAGGATCTCTGGTCTCTGGGGCCGTCGGTCGTCTGTTCGGTACAGTACACCAGAGGAAAACCCTAATCAGTGGATGGCTTGATCGATAAGGAAATCGACCAGGAACCCGGGAGCCCCGAAAGCCACCGAAAGACGGATTTGCGACGCTAGAATTCACGGGAAACATCAGAGAGGTGAGGGAGGGAGGGAGGGAGGGAGGGGAGGATGGAACGGGGGGCGGAAGAGAGAGTGATGAAGGGGTCGCTCCACCTCCCTTCCCCGCTTCTCTTCACCCCCCACTCCTCTCCCTCCCCCGCCACTATCCCTCCCCGTCCAGTCTTCTTGTGCCCGTGGCTCCCTCGACCTCGCTCTCTTCGCTCGCCTCTCTCGCACTTGTTGTGGGAAACCTCCTCGCCTCCCTCCCTCATCCCTCATCCCTCGCCCTCGCCTCCCCACGTTTCCCTATCGACGGCGGGCCGATGGGCGGGCAACGAACGGGCGACCATCTTTTCGGCACACGCTTCTCGCTCAGCCGCGGTCCCGGCGACCAAGTCGCACTCACGCCGAGATTCAACTCGTGTCTGAATTTCATTCTCCCCTCTTTTTCCCCGACGACGACGACGACGACGACGACGACGACGACGACGACGACGACAACGGCGACGGGCGACGACCCCCCGCGCGCGAAACGGCGACGGCGAACGGCGTTTTTTTTTTTTTTTTTTTTTCTTTTTCGTTTTATTTTAATTTTTTCCTTTTTTTTTTTCTTCTTTTTTTTTTTTTTTTCTTTTTATTTTCTTTTTTTTTTTGGTTCTTTTTTGTGTTTTTGTTTTATTTTTCTTTTTTTTCTATTTCTTTTTTTTTTTTTGTCTTTTTTGTTTTTTCCGGCGGAACCGATGAAGGACGACGACCCACCTTCAAGACGACGACCACCTGGAGCGCGTTTTATGGTTTCTGTTCAGGGATTCGGAGTCGGATCGCTCGCCGCGGCGACAAAGGGCGGGCCCCCGTAGCCGCAGTCCCTGCTTGCGCCACCTTGACCTGCACGCAGAACGGTCAGGAGCACGGACGACGTCGCCATTCACTACCCACCCCCCAAACACCGCTCAAGTCACGCGAGGGCGCTTCGGGGAAGGCGGGGCACCAACCTCACCCTGGCCCTCGTCGTCACTGTCGGTGCCGAAGGCGTCCGGGGGGCCCTCCACCTGCAGGCCGCACGCGTCTGGCGCGGGCTCCACGTCGACCTCGAACTCGAGCTGCTCTGGATACTCGATCGTTTCCGGGAAGAGGTCGAAGTCCTCTGGGCTCGGGGGGGGGCCCGCATGCCCTCCCAGAGGCCCTAGCCCGACGCTTTCCCTCAGTTACTCCCCATCTTTCCCTCAGTCTCTCTTTCCCTCCCCTTCCATCCCCTATTTCCCTCCTCCCTCTCCTCCCCCCCTCCTCCCTCCCTCAGTTCCCCCCTCTTTCACATCCCTCCCCTCCCTCCCTCCCGCACTCCCCGCTTCCCCCCCCTCCCTCCCCGCTCTTCTCCCTCCCTACCCTCGTCCCTCCCCCCCCCTCCCTCCCTCCCCGCTTTCCCCTCTTCACATGCTCAAGATGTTGCTCCAAGTCCAGCGTCGGGCGTACCAGAGAGTGGATTCCGCCCAGATCCTCGAGGAACCTTGGAGGTCCTGATGGGGGTCCACTCAGAGGACTGGAGGCGCCTTGAGGCCCTCTCGGGGCCTTCCTTGGAGCCTCCTCAGGGCGTTCCCGGGCCCCCTTCGGAGTTCCTCGGCGCTCCCCGAAACCATGCATCCTACCGCTGGTCTATGCTGAAGCGAGCCCCCTGCGACGCCATTTTGTGGCCATTGTCTTCCCGCGATGATTCGTGGTCGCGGCTCGCTTTGATGCAGCAAGAAGAATCTAAGTTTAACTTGAATGCGCTGGGGGCCAGCCTACTTTTGCCCCCAACGCATTCAAGTTAAACTTAGATTCTTCTTGCTGCATCAAAGCGAGCCGCGACCACGAATAATCGCGGGAAGACAATGGCCACAAAATGGCGTCGCAGGGGGCTCGCTTCAGCATAGACCAGCGGTAGGATGCATGGTTTCGGGGAGCGCCGAGGAACTCCGAAGGGGGCCCGGGAACGCCCTGAGGAGGCTCCAAGGAAGGCCCCGAGAGGGCCTCAAGGCGCCTCCAGTCCTCTGAGTGGACCCCCATCAGGACCTCCAAGGTTCCTTGAGGATCTGGGCGGAATCCACTCTCTGGTACGCCCGACGCTGGACTTGGAGCAACATCTTGAGCATGTGAAGAGGGGAAAGCGGGGAGGGAGGGAGGGGGAGGGAGGGAGGTGAAAGAGGGAGGGGAGGGAGGGGAGGAAGGTGAAAGAGGGAGCCCCCTGGCGAGCGTCCGGCGGCTGCTCCGCGGCGCACCCCAGGCCGCAGCCCGCCGCGTCGTCGAGCTCCTGCAGGCGCGGGGGCCGCGGGCTGGCGGGCGCTATCCTTCCCAGACCCTCCTATTCCGTTTGCCTCCTTCTCCCCTTTGTTCCTCATATTCCTCCCCCTTCCTCCTCGCCCACTCCCCCTCCTCCTGCTAATCCGCCTTCGTTTTCGCCTACCTCCTCCAAGCCCCGCGGCCTCCGCTTTCCGAGGCCCCAATGCCACAAACACACGCGCACGCGCGCGCGCACACGCACACACGCACGCACGCACACACACGCACGCACGCACACACACACACACACGCACACACACACACACGCACGCACGCACGCACGCACGCACGCACGCACGCACGCACGCACGCACGCACGCACGCACGCACGCACGCACGCGCGCACACACACAAACACACACACACACACACACACACACACTCACTCACACACACACACTCACACACACACACACACGCACTGGCATGACTCAGCCCGACACCGCAAGACCCAGGAATCCTTGGACCCACGCGTGTCGAGCTCAGCGATGGAGTCATCCATCAGGGTCGAGGCTGCCGCCGACAGGCGGGCGCGGGCCGCCGCCTGCTTGGCACAGGCCCCCTCCAGCCTCAGCAGGAAGGACGTGCGGGGAGCGTTGGCCAGGCGGAGCGTGGGGGCGTTGAGCGAATCCTGGCGGCAAGTAGAGGGCGAAGGGGGGAGCGGCAAGGCCCCCCAGGTTCAGTCGGTTGGCGGTCGTTTCTACATCCTCACCCCCCTCCTCCCTCCTCCTCCTCCTCCTCCTCCTCCTCCTCCTCCTCCTTCCTCCCCTCCTCCCCCTCCTCCTGCCTCCTCCCCCCATCGCCCTCGCCCTCCTCCTGCCTCCTCCCCCCATCGCCCTCGCACTTTTCTTCGCTCTCCCCCTCCTTCGCCCCCCCCCCCCCCTCCCTGGCACACGAACGGCTAACATAACGCCAAAACAACTTGGGGCTAGCACCATGATGTCCTGAGAACTCGGGGCGCTAGCCCTTGTTTTTTTTGTGGGAGGAGGGGGGTCACCCCCGATTGGGCCCCCCTGGGGCCCTGGTCCGCGCCCTCCCCGCTCCCCGCCCTCCTCCTTCCTCGCTCATTCCCCCGTTCACTGCATCATGTGGCTCATACTTGCTTCAGGCCATTCGGTAAAGGGGCAGGGGCGGGGGGGGGCATATTACGCATGACCCATTCCTCGGTGTCCGACTCCTGGCCGATGGCGTCGTCGGCGTTGGCGACGCTGCCGGGGGAGGGCGGCGTCGGCGTGGAGGACTGGGGCTGCACCTCGCCCTTGCCCTCGTCCGACTCGTCCTGGCAGCTGCCCTCCTCGGCCACCTCGGTCACCTCGGTCGTGATCTTAGCCACCTTGAAGAAGTTCAGCAAGCCCTTCCCTGGAAGATAGAAGCCGTCGATGCGGGGCGGAAGCCTCAGGACAGGCACCAGTGCGTCGCGTAGAACAGCAGCGATCATGGGAGGCGCATAGCTATTCCCCAACGCTTTCAGCATTGCTGTCTTCGGCATAAGCTTCACATCCAAATCAGTGATGCCAAACAGATTGGCTCGCTCTTCCAGCTTCAGATACCTGCTGCCTTTAGGGTGGCACCCGAAGCCGAGCGGGACAAGGTAGAGGTCTGAATTGCCGCACTTCAACGTCGGGCACGTGTCACTGAGCCAATACATCTTGCCGTAACTCTTGTACTTGCCCGGCTGACGGCACGCGTCCACGACGGCCACCTTGCCTTTGCGCGCGGGGTCGTTCATGGCAGACGCCACGTCTGACATCTCAAAGAAAACTTTGACGTTGTCTACTTGCGCCTGCGTCCTCAGCTTCTGCTCGCCCTTGCGATGCTCCGGGCCGACGGGCGTTTCCAAGAACTTCTGCAGCTTCACCGTAGGGACGGATATGTCACCACACGCCTTCAGCTTGGAGAAGTCAACATTTGCGAGAGTGTCCTGGTGCCACATCAAGATCACTGCGCGAGTGCGCGACTGGGGGATGCCATACTGCGTCAAGTTCCTGACCATGTACATCACCTTCATCCACGGGGCGTGCGTGGCCAAGTACTCCATGATCTCCTCGATGAACGGCGGCTGGTTGCCGACGACCTGGGTGATCCCCTTCGCGTTCTCGAGCAGGGCGACCTCGAGCCTCTCCGTTGTCTCCGTCGTCTCGCGGCTCGACATCTCCTTTATGCACTCTAACGTGTGCCGAAAGACGTTCGCCCTGTCGTCGCCGGCCGCCAACCTCTTGCCCTGGGACGAAAATGGCGGGCACGGCGGCCCGCCGCAGAGGAGCCTGGCGTGCGGCATGGACTTGGGCTTCACTCGGGTGATGTCCCCCTGTAGTTTGCCGACGTGGATCGCCGGCCACTCGCCCTCGGGCACGAGCTCCTTCAGGGGTCCTGCGGGGGGCCAGCGGGGGCCTACATGAGCTACACCTCCGTCCCCTCGCGAGGTTATCGCGCGAGTTGTCTGCCAAGTCGATGCGTTTGCACGCAGCGTGGGCGCTCTGACCGAAGAGCGCGTTTCCATCGCAGCGCTTCCGAGCGTTTCCGAGCGTTTCCGAGTGTTTCCGACCGTTTCCGACTGTTTCCGACTGTTTCCGCGCGGCCCCGAGCAGCTGAAACGGTGTTTCCGTTGTCGCGTGGGCGTGGATGCGGGGGCGTTTCCGACCGTTTCCGAGTGTTTCCGAGTGTTTCCGACTGCACGTTTCCAAGGCGGCGGGGTTGCAGGGCACCGGGGTCGCAGGGCGCGAGGCGGGCCCGATGGGGGCGCGCGCGGGCCCCCCGAGAGCGACATGAGGGCCTCGCGACGCCCGTGGACCTCGCATCCGAACCCTCGCCTACAAATCACTTCATCAAAGCCCTCCTCCTCCCCCCCTCCTGGGGCCTCGGCCATCCCCCTTCTTCCCGCTGCCCCCCTCGCGCGCACTTGCCGTCATCTCACTCGGGTTGCCCTCTTCCCTCTCCCCCATCCTCCTCCTCGCCCTAGTGATCCCCCAAACCCCCCGTCCTCGTCCCCATCATGCCTCCTCCTCCTCTCCTCATCCTCTCTACCTCATCGTCCCCCCCCTGCCCTTCCTTCTCCCGCGAGCTGTCCTGCAAGCCCCCTGTTCATGTCCCACGCCCCGCGCAGGACGGGCGTGATGCCGAGGGCCTTCAGGGCGCGGTGGTCGTTGAGCAGACCGCAACAAGGCGAGACCACTGTGATCTGCTTGCGCTCTGCCCCATCCCCGGGAATGCGCAACGCACGGAGGAAGGCAAAGGGCCACTGCATCCTGCAGCGCTGCAGCCCCCCCGGGAAGGGGCCAGGGGCCACAATTGCTTCAGCAAGAAACGGGCAACGGACAAGGGGGCGGGGGGCATCGTAAGGATACAGGACGCGCAGGAGGGCACGGATGTCGGCGAACCTATGGCGCAACGGCGCAGCCTGCGGCGCAACCGACGACGACGACGACGACGACGACGACGACGACGACGACGACGACGACGACGACGACGACGACGGGAGTGGCACTGGTTCCCAGCAGGGGCCCCCGAAGCCCCGAAGGGGGAGTTCTACCACTCTAAGGAGGACCCCGCAGGGACGCCGCCTGCGCTCCCTTGTGGCCGCCTCAGTCGTCGTCGTCGTCGTCGTCGTCGTCGTCGTCGTCGTCGTCGTCGTCGTCGTCCCTTGGGGGCTGGCCCGCGGCCCGCGTTGGTTTGGCAGGTCTGCCTGCGGCACGCCCTCTACTCCACTGGCGGCCCAGCCCCCCGCCACCGCTCTCCACCAGTGGTCTGATGTCGCGAGCCAGGCCCTCTCGCAAGAGCTCTGGAGCCGAAGGCGGCCCCGACTGCTGGGGCCCCATCGCGCCCCGAAGCAGGTGGGCGCCTGGCGACGAGAGGCGGGGGGCGAAGATGACGCGGGAGAAAGGGGGGGGGGGGCGGGGAAAGGGGGGGGGGATGACACCCTTCGCCCCCTGCCTGATTGGGAGATGGATAGACCCTGACCTTGGACTCCAGGACCCTAGGGAGGGGAGGGTGAGAAGGTGAGTCAGGTAAGCTTTCGGCACGCGGCGCTGGCGATTCCGCTCCACGCCGCCACCCGAGATCACGCGGGCATGTGTGGCAAGAACACATCCATCTCCGCCTGCGACACCACGTGCTTGGCATGCTGGAACTTAACCTGGGCGGGCTGCTGCGACTCGTGTCCGCGCCACGCCCACGCGGCCAACCTGGCCAACAGCGTTTGCCTGTTTGGCTCCAGCTCAACAGTTCTCCATTTGAAACAAGCCGGGTGATGTTTGCCGCAGCGCGCTACCCAGGCCCGTTGTTTACCGTTCACATGACGAGCGTTATCAAAGTGTATCTTGATCGGCGCGATGCCGGGGGCCACCACAGTCACGACCTCGCATATGTCACCTCGCTCTCGAGTGCCAGGCGGAGGCGGGCAGATGACTTGAGCAGCGATAATCCAATCGTCTGTGTCATAATCGTGCTTATCGCCAATGACCGAGAGGATGAGGCCAGCCGGGTCCCCCTCCCCCTGGCCGCCGGAGGTGCCGCCGTCGCCTTCGTCCTCGAGAACGCCGCCCGCGCGCCCTTCACCTGGCGACGGCGGAGGTCGCGGGCGCGGGGCGGAGGCGAAGGCCCAGGAGGAGAGGGAGGAGGCGGAGGAGGAGGAGGAGGAGGAGGAGGGAGAGGAGAGAGGAGGAGAGAGGACAGGAAGAGGAGAAGGATGGTGGATGGAAGAGGACGACAGACGGACTATGCCCATGACCATCGGGCCACAGACAGCATCGCTGGCCAGAGCCCGAGGGTCGGGGTCGTTGGGGCCCAATTGCCAGGGGGGGGGCGCCGACGACGACGACGACGTCAACGACGGCTGGCGGGCGGAGGCTGGGGAGTCTAGGCCAGAGCGATGGCGCTTGCCAGCGCCCCTTCTGGAGAGCATATTACCCCGAAGTTCAACCTCTCAGCAGTTTCTCGAACGCGTCGTCCGGCAACTTCCACGGCTGCTCCACCGAGGCGAGCAGATCAATCATTGCTTTGATGAGGCCCGGGTTGTGAGCAGCCAGCAACACCTTATAATAATGCTGGGGCATGCGATGTAATACCTCGAATCCAACGCCGAATCGTTCCAGGATGTCACGTATGCTCACCAGGGCCAGGTAATACGGGTGAGACCCATGAATGCCAGAAGCACCTAACACATAAGAATGCACTTGCATTGACGGGGCCCCCAACGACGACCGACGAGGAAGAGGCGGGAGGCGCGGGGATGAGGGGGGCGGGTATCGGGCGGCGGGGGAGGAGGAGGTGATGTCCGAGCACGCAGTGGGGGGGTCGAAAGAGCAGGAGAGTGAAAATGGTTTTTCTCGTCGATTCTATGTCGACACATTTTCCTGAGGCCCCCCTGGGGGCCCTCGCGGGCCCCGGCGCGCTCGGGGCCAAACCCGCGGCGCGGTCTGGATATCGACGATGGGGTCCAGATCTTCAGGAGCCCCTTGGAGCAGCGATGGTCGTCGCTCCTGTTCCTCCTCCCTCCACCTACCTCCCCCCTCCACCTCCCAACCTAAGACTCCCCCAGGGTGGCCGCGAGGCACCTGCCCAAAATGTTTTGGCCTCCGTGTCCACCGCCGCCCCGACCGCCATGTCCCGCAACGGCGTCCACCCAGAAATGACGAGGTGACGTGCTGCCAGCAGTTTCGACCCGCATGGGATGCTGGACTGCTGCGCCGTCGCCGAACACAGGGGGGTAGGCCCCCAAGCATGCGTGTGACATTCCCACGTAACCATGGCTCCCACGAGAGCGACTTCGTCGCCATTGAATTCATCCTGCCGCCTGACGAGCACTCCTTGGGGCCATGGGCGTGGGGAAATGTGGCAAACGGCTAAATGCATATTCGTTGCCCTCGCCCGTCTACCCCCTGTCGGCCCAAGGCCTGGAGATGGGCGGGAGGCGGGGGGCGGCATTGAATACGCAGATAGCCCTCGCACCATCGCCCCTCGCCCTTTGCCCGCGGGTTCCCCCTGCCACGAGCGCATCGAGTTCCACGGCGATGCTGTTCGCCCCCTCTTCATCGCCATCCTCAAGACCTCGTCTTGGTAAGAACTCACCCGCGCTCTGGAGCGCGCCCTGGGAAACGAAATAACTGATTTGGTCTGCGATGCGGTCTCTACGTTCTGCGATCGCATCATACGGTACTTGACTGTGAACTACAAGTGCATCAGGCGCGCCCGCGCTCGGGGGCTGCTCGACCGGCAGGGGGCCGTGGTCAAGTAGGGGCAGTTTGACTTTAGGGGCAGGCTCAGCCGATGGTTCCGAGCGCGCCCATACGATAAGAGACTCCATTACTTTCCTCACGCCTGCCCGAGCAACCAGCGCCCAAATATCCAAAGCAAGGGGCATGCTCACTTGCGCGCCATTGTGCGCAACGATATTCAAGCCAGCCTGTGGATGTGAATGTGCACCACCCGCGCCAATGAAGTAATCGTGCACGTGCGGCAGCCCAACAACCGTCACCACGCAGGGCGCATTGGGATCGACAGGTCCGAGGTTCATGTAGTGCCGCCGCTCGGGGCGGGACGTGACCACTTGCAACGTGATGAAGTCATCGGGCTTTTCACGTAGCGGGGGCACCATGTAGTTCGTCATGAGAACCCACACTGGGTCGTGGGCAGTGAGCGAATCCGATGGTGCGAACTCGCCAAGGGGCCCCAACGCCCCCTGTGCGACTCCTGCCGAAACAGAAAATACGCGGCCATCGTGCAACATATCTTTGATGAAATTCACGCAAGCTCGCAAATCATCTGGGTATTTCATCTCATGCTTGCGAGCCGTCAGCGCCAAAGCAGCGCGCGCGGCGCTCTGGCCTTGCGCCTGCTCGGTGCAGTCCTCGGGCACACGGGGACTGCGGCTGGCCGGGGGCCAGGGGAGATGGAGACGAAGAGGAGGGGGAGAGGAAGCCAAGGAGGGGGGGGAGGAGGAGGAGGAGGAGGAGGAGGAGGACGAGGACGAGGAAGAGGAGGGGATGGAGGAGGAGGAGGAGGAGGAGGAGAAGGAGGAGAAGGAGGAGGAGGAGGAGGAGGGGGAGGGAGAAGGGGGGAGGAGGAGCGAGGCGGAAGAGGAGGAGGAGTAGCCTCGCATACCTGGTCATATCCTCACCTCCCATTCCTCCTGCTCCTCCTGCTTCCGCTGGCCCCCCATCCTTGAAGAGGTCCACGTTGTTGAAGGCGTAGATCTTCGTCCACAGGTGGTCCACCGAGCAGCCCGGGCAGGCGCCTCCGCCGCGGCCGCGCGGGCGGGCCACGAGCGGAGAGATAAGGGCGCGAGGGTTCACAGGGGGGGGGGCGGGAGGG